>BQNB010005001.1:22948-96509 GCA_026074375.1 Tanacetum coccineum | reverse complement strand
AGTTAATTTCAGGCCATTTGCTCAACCAAATTGTTCCAGCGAGCAATCCGATCAGGTTTGGTTGAGGCCGGTTTTGCCATTTCACAGCCATAACACCCAACTCCGCAAACGCTGTAGACATCACAACAAACCCTTAAAATTCAACTCATTCATAGATTTACTGATAATATCGCAAAATGCAATTGAATATCAAAATCCTTAATCAGAATAGGGTATTCTACATTATTCTTGTTATATCCTCTTTTTCCGATTTCTTATATCTTATCGCTATCTGAATAAGTGACTACTGCATCAAACTCTTTTTGAGAAAGTAACAACTTGCGTTAACATATAAGTAGCATAACTTTAACTACAAAATTGTGCATAAATTGAAGGATTCGAAGCATGCTACAAATAACCTACAATACACTTTCTTCTACTAAAAAACAACATTCGAAGCATATCATTAGTTTTCTTTCCCGTTCTCGTTACTAAACCAATCTTTTCCTAAAAATATCATAATGATGCACATTCAAGTATATCGACCATAGAAACCATTAATGAAACCATAGTTTAACATTGCACAGGAAAGCGTTTTCATAACAGTAGTAATGAAGTAACTAGGTTAGCATGTTTTCTCTCTTGATATCTCCAACTCTTTTATTTTCAGTTATTTATTTTATTGCTATTTTTAATTCCTTTCGATTCAAATCAAAAACCATTTTATAACGTGACATTTCAAATTAAAACTAATTACAACTTAGCTCTTGGGATGACCTCGGATTTACCATTCTATACTAGCTACGATCGGGTTCTCTGCCCGTTAGTGCGTGGTTTGGTAGATCAAGTTTTATAAATTTAAAACTTGGTAAAAATATATTTTAAAATAAAATACGCATCATCCGCCTTCAATGCAATCGAACGAGAGCGCTTATTGTCATTGAAGATCAACTCAAGAATGTCCCAAGCTTCCTTTCCCGTTTTAGGGTTCTCAACCACAAGCCTTTGTTGAAGGGTTTTGGATAAAGTCGTAAATATCCAAGTAAGGACAATGGAGTCAATCGTCAAACATTCCGTGGTTGGAGGTGTCGGGTCACTAGGTGTGGCATCATCCTTAGATGCACCCAGGATATGTTCCAAGAGGTTATAGCCACGACACAAATTCTGAAAAAAATACATCGAAGATGAGTAATTCATCTCATCAACATCCAATAGAACGGGAACACGGGTCGTGAGAGTGGTGATTGTCATAAGCTTGTCCGAGAGTAAAATAATGGGCGGGGAGCACCACCAATCATGTTGACCGTGTTATTGAGTGATATGTATTAGAGGTGAGTGTATGATATGGGAACAGTGTAGTATTAGGGCTTGTAGTGTGGTTTTTTGGGTTCTGTATAGTAATAAGTTTTTTTTCTTCAGAAAACGAACAACAAGAACAAAACTCCGTACTGTAGCAACTTAGTCGACTGGTTAACACATTATACCAACGATCGACAATTAATTAATAACTTAGGTCGACTGGTTAACACGTTATACCAATGATCGACCGGGAAGGGTTTGAAAAAGAGATCGACTGTTGTAGGGTTTTAAAAGTGATCGACTGTTTTAGGGTTTAAAAAGGGATCGACTGTGTATGATACCATGTAAGATACTAAAGTGATTCGTGTGTTTCATAACTTTACCAAACGATACATACAGAGTCTAGGAGCTTGGGCTTGAGCCCAATACAACTAATATACAGATTATAAAATTAATATCCAGCTAATGTCTAGTAACACACAACTAATGACAACTAAATATCGACTAACAAATATTCCATAGACTTGAAGACAATCAAAATAATTCATAGATTAAAAGATTTTACATTAGGCTATGCGGAGTGGTGTTACAATTCACGAGTGAGTTTGCAAAACAACATCTCCAACTCACGAGTGAGTCCTCAATTTTGGACGAGTTAATGGCGAGTGACTCACCATTGGTGAGTGGTAAATGTTTAATGTTTTTTATTTGGTTTGTGGGTGTGTGTGAGGTATTTAGTATGATATATTTTATATAAGGTGAGTATTTTAATGAAATTTGAGTGAGTCGTGACCAAAACAGTTGAAAGGTAAGTGTGAGTGAGTGGAAGTGAGAGAAAAGAGAAAGCTGAGATGACGCTAATGTGGATGGTGAGTGAGTATTCACTAGCCTTAGGTCTCTTGAATAACATAACAAATGCTAGGAATGGAATATTGTTTAAGATACTGCATTAGATCTCTTGAACAAATATTTTGGGAGAAACTAAATAAAGGACACATGTTAAGGGACGCTAGGATTTTTTTTTAATATTTGTTGCAGTATGCTAAAATACGAAGCTGAAACTCTTTTTTCTTTTTTTTGAAAATGCATAATAACAGTATTTAAGTAAAATGTACATAATTTACAGTAACAAGGTCTCGAATTCGCGCTTCGCTGTGGCGAGTGTTATTTCTGGTTTGTGTTTATGTTGTTTGTACGTGTACTGTACTACTTTATTTCTTTCATAAACTATTCAAAATAAAAACATACGCATCAACCACCAAGTAACCAAATCTAGACACAAAACAATACACATCCTGAAATTTGTATTTAAATATTACATGGAAGAGGACCATAGAATTTTTATTATTTTAGGAAGACATGTTTTTAACAAAAAGATATCATTTAAAGTAGGGGATGAGATTTTCCTTGTCTGATGAGGACACCTGCCATTCTACAGACATAATTGGCCTTTTTGTCCTCGACATAATTAAAGAAATTCTTCCTCCAAACCATGCTAATTCTATTGAACCCATTCTTGACCATCTATCTACAATTCATGAAGATTGTAATAACCCTGCTCTCTTCGCTGCAAATTCTAACGATGAAGAAAAACCTACCCCAAAACTCAAGGAGCTTCCCCTCTCCACTTAGAATATGCTTTTCTGGACGACAATCGGGAATTACTTGTCATCATCTCTTCGTTATTATCTAGCCAGGAAAAAAATTTATTATTAGAAGTCCTTACCAAACATAAAAAAGCCCTGGCATGGAAAATCTCTGATATTAAAGGAATCAGTCCCTCTTTCTGTACTCATAAAATTTTGATGGAAGAAAAATCCTGTTAGGTCAGAATTCAGGATCAATAAGCAATATAGTGATAAGTTTAGAGAGAGAAAGTAGAGAGAGAAAGAGGGAGGAGGATAATGAAATGAAACTTGAATACACATACAAGACACACCTCACAAATGAGGTGGTGGAGGGGTATTTATACCCATTTACATTAATGAGCATAAAGCCCTTGACTTTTATACTTTTACCATTTAGCCCTTTTGACTTTAACTTTTTCCCTATTTAGCCAAGTCTTTTGACTTTATTTTATGTCACAAGCCCTTTAACCTTACCCAATTACACAATATTAATTCACTATTTATTCAAGATATTATCTCAATAATATCGTCACTTTTATCAATCTAACAATCTTCCCCCAAGGGACGATCATTGAGATCTCTCTTTGATTGCAATAATGATCATCATTTCCTTATTCGTAACAATCTCCCCCTAAAGGATGATCATTTCTTTTGTGACTTTGATCTTTGAACTTTCTTAAGATCTCTCTTGTGACTTGATCTTTAACTTTAACGCTTGTTTGTCTTGATTCTTATTGTGTAAATAGTAGTCTTGTTCCAATCATGCTCAGTGATCTTGATCTTGATCTTTTCATTTTTCTTTCTTCTTTGCCTTTGAGATCTTTACATATCATTATTCTTTACCTTGAATTCCACATGATTTGACTTATGAATCTTTTGACAACTACTCAAACTGCTTGATATATTACATCTTCCTCATGTAATACTATTTTGTTTTGACCAACAATTTGGATGATTGAAGGAAGTACTTTGTTTATCATAGTTGCGGAAGTGTATCTTTGAACTTTGAGTATGAGATATGAAGAAATGAATTATGACGGTGTCCTTGCTTCTGAAAGGTAGAGATGTTGTTGATGTTCTTCCCCCCAAATAAACAACCATTCGTATGCACATACTTCACATTTCTTCCCCCTAAATGTTGCGTTCTATCAAAATATTCAGCTAGAACACTTCTCTTCCCCCTGATTGCATTTGATGACCATCAAACATAATCATAATCTTGTTGCACCTGAATATTCGATAGTGTAGTCATGTGTGAAGTGCGGTCGAAGCATGAGAGTCAACTACTAACTTCAAATCCAACAATCTCCCCTTATCAAAATTGTGATAACATAAGTTAAACATTGGTAACCAACACTTCACTTGAATGAAACAAAGGAAATGTGTTTGTGATTACGAAAATAAATTTCTTTAAAACACGATAACAACTAAATCACTTAGATAACTATTTAACACTGAAGTTGAATCATTAAACAATCATTTCAAATTATAGACCTACGTTCATGCTTGGCTTTGAATGTTAGCACTGATGATTTCTATTCATATCATTGTGAAATACCTTAAATTTAAGTATCACTCTTGAATGTTCCGAGTCAATGTCACTAGACAGTAATATTACATAGACATATAATCAACTCTTGTACTTTTTTTATCTTTGATTTGAATACAAATGTACTTTTTGTGTCCTATGATGAGATTTGATCGAATATGACTCATTTGGCTCTTAGACTCAATAATGCATTTGGTTTTTGTGATCGGAGGCATGGACAGACTGCCACCTTTTCAATAGTCAACAATCTCGGCGTGAGATGTCAATAAGATTAAGCTTAATCTCCTGACAATGAACACGAATTCTTTTGGAGAATCTGAGTGGCTGAAGTTGTTGTTGCATTGCATCACAGGGTTCATGATGACTTTCTTCAATAACCAAATATCATCTTATGATATTCGATAGATATGTATTGCTCCGGTTTTCTGCCTAAAGTTTTGGATGATTCTTTCTTTTCAACCCTTTATTTATACATTTCTTGTTCAATTCTTTAACCCCTTCCAATGTTTAAACTAACGCGTCCTCATTATCATCTTGTTGTGATTGTTCCGATGATAACTCATGCCTTAGTTAATCATTATTCCCATTTACATTCTACTCCATCATACCTAAGGACTTATATTCTATCTATAGAATGTCCTTGGGTAGATCCCTTCGGTTCTGGTTGGATCATGGGATAATACCTAACCTTACCACCTTATATCTTCTTTGATCATTGTGAGATAGTTGGTTGATGGGTATTTAAGATTGAAACCATAAAACCATTTGAAAATCAATCAAAGTGTTTGATATAAATCAAAACATTTAACACTTTGA
This sequence comes from Tanacetum coccineum, assembly GCA_026074375.1. Taxonomy (NCBI): domain Eukaryota; kingdom Viridiplantae; phylum Streptophyta; class Magnoliopsida; order Asterales; family Asteraceae; genus Tanacetum; species Tanacetum coccineum. The sequence goes on along the minus strand of BQNB010005001.1, from coordinate 91,238 downwards.
AAGTTTCACTTTTTGAGAAATACTCCCCCTACACATGTGCATTGATATTCAAAATTATTTTGCACATGGAGGAAAGAGTTGATTGCACTTTGAGTCTTTTAGATCACTTTGATATTCCACACACTTAAGCATTTATCTTTCTTGATCACAATTTAATCCAATTTTCTCCCCCTCAAAAATAGCATACCAAATGATATTTTTGATATCAATGGATTAAAATAGCTATATGAGAATTTGAAAACACATGGGAGAAAACGGATATAGCATGAGTATGATTTGGAACCTTTTTGAACATTTTAAACAAATTAAAAAACTAGATGTGTCAAAGTATGTCGATATCTAAAACGTATGGTCAGTAGATTGCTCACTCCTCATCCTGTTAAATTCAGGAAACGGTCGTAACCGGACACAATCTTCACCATTTGCACGCTTATCGATATAAACAAACTTGACAACAACTACTTGTAAATCGAGTTAATATCATTTTGTCAAAACATTTTTCTTTATACTCCCCCTCAAAAAATATCAAATGAGTGAACGAGGAAGGGAGTGTTAAACACACACTTTGAAAGATTTTGATAAATCTTTTTGAGTAAATCTTGAAAATTTATGTTCCAAACTTTGTATACAGATTACTTAGCTCAAGATTTTGAATATCTAAAAGACAATAGCTCAAGTCCAAGAAGTTTAATACTTCCCAGTTGTGAGGATAAATGTAACAAAAACTGTACACTTTCCTTTATTAGAAGAACGATTCCTAAGCTGACATTTTAACTTAAATACGTATGTCCCAAGCACACTTTTTTTAAATGAAGTTGAAAAAAAATTGCTCAGGCAAAGAAGATTCAGCTTCTTTTATAAAGGATAAAAGCGCACTGAAACGTAGCACTTTTCTTTTATTATGAAAACCGGTATTGTTATCTGAGAAATTTAATAACAAGCCATATTGATGAGGCAAACTTTTTTGAAAGATTTTAAAAATCTTTTTGAAAAATTTGAATAATTTTTGCTCAAAACAAGAAATATTTCTCATCTTTTAAGTAAGCGCCACGAAACGTACACTTCTCTTTATTATAAAGACCGGGTTGAAATCTGACATAGATCCAAACCAATTGACTTTAGCTACAAAAACTTTGAATGTTTGTTTGAAAATCTCAAGACCGAAAAGATTTCTCTTTTCGTGTTGTTAAGAATAAATGCACTGAAACGTACATTTTCCTTTTATTTAAAGTCACGGGTTGCAATCTGAAATATGATTACAAACCATCTACATCGAATTTAGACAACACCTTTTGACCCATTAAGCCGGTGCTAATGGTTTTACCAACTTTTGAAAACAAAAGAAATTTGTTCCCAAGTCGATGGTAAAGATGATTAGTTCCAACGAGGGCTTGAAACCGGTGTTTCATTTGAAAACAGCTCTCGTAGGAATCAACGGAGATTTAAAATTCCTACTTGATATTCCGTTGAATTATTGAAAATCGTTGTTTCAAAAGGAGTATTAAATCTTGTTGACGAAGAAGATTTCCATTTGTTTAATGTCATTTTGATGAAACATCCTTGAAAATTTGTTTCGTTTGAAACTCGTCATTTCTTGTTGGATGGTTTAAAGCAAAGTCATTCTTGTTTTGCATCGAAAACATTTCTGATTTGGAATATTTGAAAGATTTCGAATGACTTTGCTTTAGCCTCCACACTTGTTTTACCGGTGTAAAACGAGAATGTGGAGTGACAAAAATTTGATTCTTTCTTACTAAATTATTTGTCTTAAATCCGGTTTGAAAATAGATGCTCCAAAAAGTTTGAGATTCCTTAATTGGCCTCCACACTTGTTTTTACCGGTGTAAAAACAACGAGTGGAGTTTCAAACACATTGAATCTTTGCATGTGAAGCTCTTGCATAAAACCCTTTTGAGAGAAAATGTTTCAAAACGTTGAATTTCTTAGACAACATTCCAATCTTTGTGTAAATAAAAGTTTGTAAACTGAGAAACCCTACAGAAACGGTTTGAAGATATCACCGTGTGAACCTTTTCCGAAACCACTTTCTTATTTTGAAGATTTTGAAACATTGATGTTCCATTTTTGCCGGATTAAGATAATCAACTCACGTTTTAAAGCATTATATGAAAGTCCTCACTCATGATATTCTTTTTGACAAGAACGAATATCTTGAGATGCCAATTTTGATTCTAAATATGCAATTTGTTTTAAAAGCTGATCTTTTTCATCTTTAGGCAAAGACTGTGCAGTGACTGGTTTTGATAAACTCTTTTGCACATCAACTTTGGGAGAAAACCATGATTTTGAAATTTAAGAGTTTATCAACAATTTATCAGCTGGTGGTTTTCCCAAAATTGAATGTTTATCAAACTTAGTTTGCAGCAGACTTACCCTTTCAGATTTTCCAATAGAGTTCTCAAAAGATAAATTACTTTCAAAAATTGATTCCTTTATCACTTTAGAATCATCATGCCTTACGAGCCAAATGTCTTCAAGGAACAGCTTTCGTTTTTTCAAGTTTTTCAAAATACGCCTCAAATTTAGCTGTTTTGTTCGACAATTCAAGCTTGACGTCATTAAAATCTTTTGTTTGTTGAGTTAAAACCTTTTCAATCTCGACAAACTTTGTTTGAAACTCACATTTGGCATTATCACAAACATTCTCGCCCATTCCAGTTTAATTTCAGAAATATCCACTGCTTCATTTGAAAATTCAATTTTTTTCGAGAATGATTTTGAACTTAGATTCAGCAAATTCAAACAATTGAGACTTCAGATTTTCTCCTCTGTCTTGTGTTACATTTGAAGTTTTTGTTTGGACCCGCGACTTTTTGATTGAATCAAAAAGTCAACTTCAAATGTTCATTCTCCTTAATTAATGACGCCACACGATATTCCAACTCAATGTTTCTCGTTTCAATCTCATCAAAATTCATCTAACTTTGACAACATCAAATTGTTTAAATCTTCAAATTATTAACCTTGAACCGACACAAACAAATCTTATATAATCTGTTTCAATGATCGAATTCTCGAGTTGTAACGATGCCATAAAATTCTCATTTTCTTTTTGCACTGTTTTCAAAGAATTATTTTCTCGAGACTTGTGTTGAAGTGCGTTTAAAAGCAATACTCCTTTGCCACAGATTTTGACAAATTCTATTTCAATCAACATCTTTTTGACAATCCCAGAGTGACTTCAAATGAAACATCGTTTGACTCTTTTGAAATTCTTTCAATTTCATCATGTAAATTCTTATTCCTTATTTCCACACAAGAAGTTATGACAAGATTCTTGATATCTTTAGTTAAGGATGCTTCCAAAAGTTTATCTTTCAACAAATCATTTTGATTCTCAATTTCATCAAGATAGACATCGTTTTGCTCAAACGCATCTTTCATTTCTTTTATATCTCTATGAAATAGATCCTGAAAATCATCAAGGTAAACCTGTAATTCATTAAGAATTAGTTTAACTTGTTTTTGACAAAACTCAATACATTCAATCTCTGCCGGTGATGTGTAAAAATGCTTGCCCTTTTACTGTTCTGTTTTGTTAACAGAGACAGCTTTTCAAAACCAACTTTTATATTGTCTAACTCTTTGATCAAAGGTGACTCACTCGGCATACTTTTTGTTTCCAGAATCTTAACAGAATCTTTAACACAGGGAATAGAAAAAGATGAAAAATATATTTGCTCAGCAGAAAGCTCTTTTTGAGGAACAAAGTCTTTATAAAGTTTGTTCAACTTTTCGTAGTCGATTGGTTGAATCTTTAACTCTTGAACTTTTTCATCTTTTTGAAACTCATTCATTTTTAATTGACTCTTTTCAGCATCCTTAAGAGTTTCCTCAGAATCAAACACATGCAGTTGTTCATTTTTATCACAAAGTTCAGAAGCACGATACAACTTAGGAATTTTAGCATAAGCTTGTGAAAGAACAAAAGGACCGTTATATCCCACACCCGACTTATGTAAGTTGTCCTTAAAAGCTTTTTGTTCACTTGTAAGCAACCGAAGTGTGTCAGTTGATCTGCCCATTTTACAAACAACGTTTTCAAGATCTTTGATTTTATCTTGTAACTGAATAATATCATTAAGATATTTTTCCTCTTTGTCACGTTGTGTTTGTTTGAAAATCGTTTGTGTCTTTTGAAGTAATTGAACTATTTCCTCGTTTGATCCCATTTTCTCTATTAATCACGACGAACCCGAGTAATTTTCAACACAAACCCAAAAATTCAATCCAAATTATCACGTAAACCAAATCACGCACAAACTTTCAGATCCACACAAACTATCAATTCCACACAAATCAAATCGTTCACAAATATCACAGTTTTCTCAGAAGAATCAATTGAAAAGGAATCAAGATTACGATAAAACCGTAATTGATCAATTTCAATTGATTATAAACTTTTTTTTTAATTTCAAATTCGGAAATAAACTCAGATCTGAATGAGATTTAGTCCCAAAACGCGTTTTCAAAAACGTGTTAAGTGAAAACCGAGTTTGACCATTGACCAAAAAATTACTGAATTTGGCTTTTGAAATTGACTTCCGAGTTTGACTATTGACCAAAAAAAATTACTGAATTTGACTTCTGAATTTGACTTCCGAGTTTGACTATTAACCAAAAAATTACTAAATTTGGCTTCCGAATTTGACTTCCGAGTTTGGTGTCCGAGTTTGATTTACCAAGTTTGATCAATTATAACAACTTTGACCAGGTGTAACAAACTTTGACTACCGAGTTTGACCAGTTCTAACAAACTTTGACCAGGTGTAACAAACTTTGACTACCGAGTTTGACCAGTTCTAACAAACTTTGACCAGGTGTAACAAACTTTGACTACCGAGTTTGACCAGTTCTAACAAACTTTGACCAAGTGTAACAAACTTTACTGAATTTGACCAGTTGACTACCGAGTTTGACCAGTTGACTACCGAGTTTGAATATAGGATCAATAAGCAATATAATGTATAGTCTAGAAAGAGAAAGTAGAGAGAGAAACAGGGAGGAGGAGGATTAGAGAAAAGATTAGAATTAGATTAAGAAACACCTAGAGACACACCGAGACACACCTTACAAATGAGGTGGTGGAGGGGTATTTATACCCTTTACAATGAATGACCATGGAGCCCTTGTCTTCTAGACATTTACTATTTAGCCCCTTTGACTAATAGTCTTTGACTATTTACCATCTACCTAACCTATTACACAATAATATTTCGTTATTTATTACAAGACATTTATCTCAATAAGATCGTCACTTTTATCAATCCTAACAGGATGCATCACAGTAAACAACAAAATCGTCATTTCCTTCTGCTAATGCTAAGATTGGAGCTTCACATAGCTTCTGTTTAAGCAGTTGAAAAGTTGTCTCTTGGTCTTCGCCCCAGATATACTTCTTGTTTTTTTGGGTTAATTCAGTCAAAGACTTTGCAATCTTTGAGAAATCTTTGATAAATCTCCGATAATAACCGGCGAGTCCTAAGAATTGACGTATTTCTATGGGTGTACTAGGAGATGTCCAATTCCTAACTGCTTCAATCTTGGCGGGGTCAACATGAAGTCCTTGATTATCAATTAAGTGTCTAAGAAATTACACGATACAAATCCAGAAATCATACTTGGAGAACTTGGCATACAACTTCTCTTTCTTGAGTAATTCTAGGATTATTCTCAGATGATTTGCATGCTGTTCTTTGTTACGAGAGTAGATGAGAATATTATCGATAAACACTATCACAAATTTATCCAAGTATCGTTTACATATACGATTCATGAGATCCATGAATACAGCAGGCGAGTTAGTTAAACCAAATGGCATTACTTGAAATTCATAGTGTCTGTATCTTGTTCTGAAAGTAGTCTTGGGAATATCTTCATCCCTGACTCTCAGTTGATGATAGCCTGATCATAAGTCAATCTTCTAGTAGACACTCAAACTTTGAAGTTTGTTAATTAAGTCATCAATCCTGGGTAATGGATAACAATTCTTTACGGTAAGTTTATTCAACTCTCGGTAATCGATACACATCCGAAAAGATCCGTCTTTCTTTTTAACAAATAAGACAGGAGCTCCCTAGGGTAAAGTACTTAGTCAGATAAAACCTCGGTCTGCTAACTCTTGAAGTTGGTTAGATAGTTCCTGCATTTCTGAAGGAGCTAATCTATAAGGTGCTCGGGCTACAGGTGCCGCTCCTGGAATTAGATAAATTTAGAATTCTACTTGGCAAAAGGGAGGAAGGACAGGTAGATCTTCAGGAAAAACTTCTAGAAATTCTCTGACTACTAGGATATCTTCTAGTCTTTTCTCGACTGACTTCTTTTCCATTACTTGGATTACAAAAACTTAACAACCTCGAGATATATATCTTTCGGTTTTTATAAAGGATATGAGATTTAGTCGGGTTTTACTTTGGTCACCTCGAAAGATCAAAGTTTCACCGTTGACTGGGATGTAGATGACTTTCTCGTCATAAATAATTCTAGCATGATACTTGGATAGCCAATCTATACCAATGACGATGTCAAAACTACCGAGTTTGATCGGCATAAGATCAATTTGGAAAGGTTTGTTTAACAAAGTTAGAGTTGCACCCTGAATAACGATGTTTGTGCTGACTAGGTTTCTGTCAGCCATTTTGATATTGTAAAAGGTATCTATTGTGTGGAAAACTAGAAGGGGGGGTTGAATAGTTTTTCCAAGATTTTTTGATCTTTTTCGATTTGTTTAACACGTTTGAAACTTTTTGTGAAGTGATCTAGATATTGATGTTTAACAATTAAGAAGTAAGAGATGTAAGACTAAAGAAAAGATAGAGTATAGAAAGAGATCACCAGGACATAAGTATTTATAGTAGTTCGGCTATAAGGAGACCTTCCTTGCCCTACTCCACTCCCTGAGTCACCTACTCGAGAGTTTGTTAAACACTAGTCATCGAGCCCCTTTCACTTGGCGGAGAAGCCTTCACAACGATGGTACACTTCTATAGGTTACAAAGATGATCACAGAATTTCTCCCATACCATAATCGATGATAACACAACTACACTTGATTTATAACTAATAATACAACAATTAATCATAGCAAGATGATCTTTTGAAAGAAGGAAGAAGAAGAATCAAGATCAAGACACTTTTGATGCATGCTTGAAACTTTCACGTATTTGGCAATTCCTTTCTTGAAGTGAATTACCTACACAAGAATTAGAAGAATAGATGCTAGGGAGAGAGAGATCAGTTGATTAGAGAGAATATTAGATGAGAAAGGTGTGTGAAAACATGAGAAATGGCTTGATATTTATAGCCAAAAAATTTACTGTAGGCCGGTTCTTCCGGTGCTATTGACAAAGGGCACCGGCTTGCAAAACTAAGGGCACCGGAATACAGTAACAAAATCTGAATTTTGATTTGCAAAATCTTGAGATATCTTGTGTAATCTTATGAGATTTTCCTTGGATTTGCTGCATTTGATTATATACTAAATGAGAAAATAAGTGTATGATGATTTTGTGTAAAGTTAGGGTTTTAAAAGAATTTGTATGCTTTTTCAAATTGCATGTGTTTTTCTACAAAGATGGGAGATAGTAAAGAAATCATTTGCATGTGTTTTTCAACAAAGATGGGAGATAGTAAAGAAATCATGTCTGTGAGATAATAAGAGGTTTGTTATGTTTTCTCATTAATAAAACCTTAGTCTAAGTTGATTGTAAAATGTTTTATTTAAAACCGGTTTTTTGTATTAACAACCTCCCCCTTTTTGTTGATGACAAAACATATTAGGGATGATTATACATGTATTTAAACTTGGTTACTTTCTCCCCCTTTTTGTCGAAACAAAAATGGAAAGCAAATGTATGAGAAATGTAGAGATATTGTCAAGATGGAAAGCTCCCCCTTGATGAATGCTACAAAACAAATATGTTAGAAACAATGAGATATGCTCCCCCTTGCTTTGTGAGTACCTACAAAGAAAAGTTAGGGGTCCAAGAAATAGAAATGGCCTATGTAGTACCGGCTAGCCGGTGTTGTCCTATGAAAGGCACCAGTTCGTTAGCTAACGGCACCGGCTGACTTTAAAAAAGTCAAAGTCCACGAATTTTAAACATAATTTCGAATGGTAAAGATATAACAATATAGCACAACTAATTTTATTAGAGAGAGCATAAAGATATTACAATAAGACAAGAGATTCTTAACGAAGGTTCCTAATGAATCTATTATTTCGTTCTACTACTTAAGTCTTATTATTAGATGTTGTACGTTATAACATTTAGGCGGTCGAGAATGTGGTTAAGAATGAATCTCATTTCTCCTTGGAGGTTGTCGACCAAGACTTGAGTCCTTTGGCAATGTTCACAATACATCTCATGAGTGAGCAAGGGAAGAGGGTTGTTGGGTCCTAATAGTGGAAGAGGTGGGAGCAATGTGGAGGGAGAAGAGGAGGTGTTGGTTCTATCTCCAGAGTTGGCAAGGGAAAAGTAGATTTTATAGGAGGAATAGGAGGTGGCTCATTTGCCAACCGTTCAATGGTTGCAAAGGATGGTCTAGGAGGTGATGGATTTGTTGTTGATGGTGGAAGATCACCTAGCACATCGAGTAGAGATAGAGAGGATGGTAGAGTAGAGAACAAGAGTTCAATGGGATCAAGGTTAATAGCTACTGGTGAGGTGAGCTTGGATGGTTGAGTAAGAGCGGGTGGTAGCGTAGTCAATGGAGGAGGAGTTGACTTAGGAGTAAGCAAGCAATTTTCATTAGAGTTAATTTTTATTAGAGATAGTGGTGGAGAGATTATTAAAGAAGTTGGTGGAGCTCCCGATGTGTAGTTCGATGGTGGAGAGAATGGTTGGTAGGGAGGAGAAGAAGTTCTTGGATTGACAAAGAAACATGGCCTAAAACTAATTCTTGCGATTTGTTTTAGATTAGTTTTGTTCTCTTTAGGCATTGTGAAGAAATGAAAGACACAAGAGGTAGGAGTGAAGAAGATGTCCAAGAATTATGCACTATTTATAGAGGAATATGGGCAAGAATTATGCACTATTTGAGTTAGACTTAAATGTTTTGCTTGTTAACTTAGTTAAAAACTAATGATTAGATTATGGCTAAGGTCAACTTCTATACTTAGAGTCTAAGTGATGTGACAAGGAGGGAAAGTTTGAATTTGAATTTGAAAAATTCGTATTTTAATACCAGAGAACAGGTCTGCCGGTGCTATTCTGAAAAGGGAACCGGCTTGAAATTTGAATGGCACCGGCCGACGGGCAGACATAATTTTTGTAGTAAGTTTTTGATTAAAACTTTGATATGTTGGAGGTGTAGTTTTTCTCGACTCGATGACAGAAAAAAATATGTTTTATTTAGAGAGAAAAACCCTCAGCCCCCTTTTAATGTGGCTACAATGAACGTGTTTGAAACTACATATTGACCATGTATTTCTTTGTATACGTTCACGAGACAAGTTATACAAAAACGTTTTTATTTGTATTAAACAATGTAGTAAGAGAATGAATTGACACAAATGAGAAAGACCTTAGGAGAAAGGTTTTAAGAGTTTGGTTCCATTAATCCAAGGCCGAGTTGAAGAAGATTGAAGGGTTCTCTTTTAAGTGGTTTGGTTAGAATGTCGGCAATATTATCTTCAGATGCAACCTTTTCAATAGAGATATTACCCTTTTGAATGTTATCACGGAGAAAATGATGACGGATTTCTATATGTTTAGTGCGAGAGTGAAGAACGGAATTTTTGCTTAAATCTATGGCTCCTGTATTGTCACAAAGAACAGGTACGTCATTTAATTTAACTTCATAATCTACTAGAGCTTGTTTCATCTATAAGGCTTGTTAACAAACTTTTCTGGCGGAAACGTATTCAGTTTTGGTGGTTGAGATAGCTAAGGCGGTTTGTTTCTTTGACATCCATGAGGTGAGACAACAACCTACGAAGGTACATACACTACTAGTGCTTTTTCGGTCGACATAGTCTCCCGTGTGGTCGGAATCGGCATAGACAATAATCTCAAGACCGGTTCCTTTGGGATACCATAAGCCTAGGTGAGATGTACCTTTGATATAACAGAAGATTCGCTTTACAGCTTCGAGGTGAGAGGTTTTAGGAGTTTCTTGAAAATGAGCGCAAAGACATACACTAAACATGATATCAGGGCAACTAGCGGTTAGATAGAGTAAACTACCAATCATACCATGGTATTCAGTGTCGTCGATGGGTTCGCCCTCTTCGTCACGGGTGAGTTTGGTTTCGGAAGACATAGGAGTTTTGATTGGTTTGGTGTTTTTAAGACCGAATTTCTTTAACATTTCTATCACATATTTAGATTGATTGAAGAAGATTCCATCTTCGAATTGTTTGATTTGTAAACCAAGGAAGAAATTCAATTCACCCATCATGCTCATTTCAAACTCATCATGCATGATTTTGGAGAAATCATCACATAAGTCTTGACAAGTTGATTTGAAGATGATGTCGTCCACATAGATTTAGACAATGATGATATGTAAATCCTTTTTCTTAGTAAATAAAGTGTTATCTACTAAGCTCATGGTGTATGAATGATCAAGGCGGAAGGCTTTGAGTCGATCATAACAAGATTTGGGTGCTTGTTTGAGACCGTAGAGAGCTTTTTTGAGTTTGAACACATGATTAGGTTTTTCAAAATCTACAAATCCGGGAGGTTGGGCTACATACACTTCTTCGTTTATAAAACCATTTAGGAAAGCACTTTTGACATCCATTTGAAAGAGTTTAAAGTCATGAGCACAAGCATACGCAAGAAGGATTCTTATAGATTCTAATCTTGCCACCGGGGCATAGGTTTCATCGAAGTCTATTCCTTCTTGTTGATTGTATCCTTGTGCAACAAGTCTTGCTTTGTTTCTAGATACGACACCATTTTCGTCAAGTTTGTTTTTAAAGACCCATTTTGTACCGATGATAGTTTGGTTTTTGGGAGGAGGAACAAGACACCAAACGTCATTTGTTTTAAATTGAGTTAACTCTTCTTGCATAGCCATAGTCCAACTTTCGTCTTGTATAGCTTCTTTAATGTTTTTAGGTTCTACGGAAGAGACAAAGCAGAAGAAGTTGCTTTGGTTTTGAACTTGAGATCTTAGAGTTCTTTGATTTAGGTTTCCTATGACGGTTCCTAAGGGATGATCTTTAGATTCTTTGATGTTCGAGATTTGTTTGTTTAATGGTTCATTTTCCTTGACTTCTAAGTCTTTTCTTTGGTTTTCTATGATGTCGACTTCTAGTAAGTCATCATCGACTAAAGGAGGAGAATTAGGAGGAGGAGTTTCATCAAACTTGACATTGAGAGATTCTTCGACTTTCATGGTTTCTTTATTTAGAACTACATAAGCTTTACTATTAGGGGAATATCCTAAGAAAATACCTTCGGTCGATTTAGGGTCGAATTTGGTAAGGTAGTCTTTGGTATTTAAAATGAAACATTTACAACCAAAAACTTTGAAGTATTCTAAGTTGGGCTTTCTACCTTTGAAAAGCTCATAAGGAGTTTTTCCGAGGAAAGGTCTAATAAGAATCCTATTTAGAATGTAGGTGGAGGTGTCAACGGCATTACACCAAAATTTTTGAGGAATTGATTGTTCATTTAACAATGTTCTACTCATTTCTTGTAGTGTTCTATTCTTACGTTCTACTACCCCATTTGATTGTGGAGTACGTGGAGCCGAAAAGTTATGAGTAATGCCATTAGCATCACAAAAAGCTCCGAATTGTACTTCATTATCAAATTCCCGACCATGATCCGTACGGATTGAAATAATGGGGCAACCCTTTTGATTTTGAATCTTTTTACTTAGAATTTCAAAATGATCAAAAGCTTCATTTTTATGTTTTAAAAATCTTGTCCAAGTGTACCTTGAATAGTCGTCAACAATGACCAAAGTGTAGAAGTTGCCTCCGTAACTTTGAACGGCCGACGGACCAAACAAGTCCATATGCAAAAGTTCTAGACATTTAGAAGTAGAAACCATGTTTTTAGCCTTATGGCTTTCATGTACTTGTTTTCCAACGTTGCAAGCGTCGCAAAAATGTTTTTCAAACTTTAGTTTTGGTAAGTTTCTAACAAGTTCTTTAGATGATAGCGATTGTATAAGTCGCATATTGGCGTGACCCAATCTTCGATGCCATAAGGTCGAAGTATCATCTATAGAGGTTAGACAAAGGGCGTCTTTTGGTGAGTTCCCCATTTTCATAATGTAAAGGCCATTTTTCCTAATTCCTTTTCCTAAGGTTATGCCGTTTTTAATTATTTTGCTACCGGTTTCACTAAATAGTACATTGCACTTTTTATCGCAAATTTGACCTATGCTAAGAAGATTAAAACTAAGATTTTCTACGTGACTAACATCATTGATGGTGAGGGAGTTATGAGAAATCGTACCTTTGCCGATGATCTTGCTTTTAGTGTTACTACCAAACAACACGTTACCTCCATCAAAAGGTTTATAGGATGAGAAGAGATCTTTGTTTCCGGTCATGTGTCTAGTACAACCGCTATCTTGGATCCATTCATCCGGGTCAAGTTTCACCTTTTGACGTACCTAGATACATAAAGCAACTCAAGCATTTGGTCCCCAATATCTCATGGGTCCGTTAGTGTTATACATACCGTTTGGTTGTCCCATGTATGGAAATGGAGGAAAAGGACACCATTGATTATACATAGGAGGTTGGAATTGTTGTTCATGTTGTGTTTCATAGTTCCAATTTACTTGGCGATAATCGCTTTTGGGGTATAGGCTACTAGGTCTCCTATGGGTCATTTTATGGGGCGTTTGGATTTTACTTTTTCCATGTCCTTGACCAAGTTTTAGAATTGGTGGTAGTTTGTTACCTTTTGGTGCACCTAAAATAGACTTTTTGGTAATTAGAACGGAGTCATTTTGTTTAACTACGTTGGTTTCCAAGTCTTCTTCTTTTTCTGCACTGTCATCAGACTATTTCGTAGACTTGAGGTTGCCACAAGTTCATCTAGAGATAAGCTTTTGACAAGTCTTTGGATTTCTCTATCGCCGTTACATTTTTGGTCGCCATTTTGATGGAAGAGCCCTCAAGAATTTCCTAACATGGTTACGACTTGAAAAAGATTCATCAAGTGCTTTAAGAGAAGTAATAATGGTATTAAATCTAGAAAAGGCACAATCAATGGTTTCATCATCGGTAATCGTAAACTCCTCATATTTTTGAACAAAAAGATCTATTTTATTATCTTTAACTTGTTTGTTACCTTGATGAGTAGTTATTAAAGAATCTCAAATATTTTGAGCCGCATGAAAATTCTTTCATATTCCTTTTTAGGTAAAGCATTGTATAAAACCATTTTAGCTTCATCATTTTTGGAAAGCATTTTCTTTTGATTTTCATCAAGTTTTTTATATGGTGTAACAACATCCTTGCCATCCTTGTCTTTGATGTAGGTTGTAGTACCATGAGCTATGATATACCAAAGATCAATATCCTTAGACTTCATGTAAGTTTCAAAACGGTTTTTCCAATATATAAAATAATTTGCCTCAAAGAGAGGTGGTCGTTGCATAGATTGACCTTCTTTGTAGTTTTCCGAATCCATAATCGTTTAAAGATTTAAAATACAATTTATTTTAAAAACTTTGATAACCTAGCTCTTGATGCCAATTGTGGAAAACTAGAAGGGGGGGGGGGGTGGGGGTTGAAAAGTTTTCCAAGATTTTTCGAATCTTTTTAGAATTGTTTAACAACTTTTAAAACTTTTTGTGAGTGATCTAGATATTGATGTTTGACAATTAAGAAGTAGAGATTGTAGAGTTAAGAAAGATAGAGTATAGAAAGAGATCACCGGGACATAAGTATTTATAGTGGTTTAGCTACAAGGACACCTTCCTTGCCCTACTCTACTCCCCGAGTCACCTACTCGAGAGTTTGTTAAACACTAGTCACCGAGCTCCTTTCCACTGTCGGAGAAAGCCTTCACAACGAATGGTACACTTCTAAGGTTACAAAGATGATCACGAATTTCAACCACACGAGAATCGAATAACACAACTACACTTGATGTACAACTAACAATACAACAATTAATCACAGCAAGATGATCTTTTGAAGAAGTAAGAAGAAGAATCAAGATCAAGACACTTTTGATGTGTGCTTGAAACTTTCGCGTATTTGGCAATTCCTCTCTTGAAATGAATTACCTACACAAGAATTAGAAGAAGAGATGCTAGAGAGAGAGAGAGATCAGTTGATTAGAGAGAAGATTAGATGAGAAAGGTGTGTGAAAACATGAGAAATGGCTTGGTATTTATAGCCAAAAATTTTACTGTAGGCCGGTTCTTTCGGTGCTGTTGACAAAGGGCACCGGCTTGCAAAACTAAGGGCATCAGAATACAGTAACAAAATCCGAATTTTGATTTGCAAAATCTTGAGATATCTTGTGTAATCTTATAAGATTTTCCTTGGATTTGCTGCATTTGATTATATACTAAATGAGAAAATAAGTGTAAGATGATTTTGTATAAAGTTGGGGTTTTAAAAGAATTTGTAAGCTTTTTCAAGTTGCATGTGGTTTTCTACAAAGATGGGAGATAGTAAAGAAATCATGTTTGTGAGATAATAAGAGGTTTGTTATGTTTTGTCATTAATAAAACCTTAGTCTAAGTTGATTGTAAAACGTTTTGTTTAAAACCGGTTTATTTGTATTAACAGAGATGGTATCTACTTGACAGGCATTTCAAAATAAAGACAGGCCATTTCAGCTTGAAGTACCTCTTGGATCAAAGGTTTCCAACACCTGTTCATGCCAAATGGCTTCCTAAACTATTGGGGTTTGATTATGAGATCATTTACAGAAAAGGGCAGATAATGTAGTAGCAAATGTTCTTTCAAGGTTGACTACTAGTGCAGAATTGGATGCTATGGTGTTATCCTTTATTGAACCATACTTGCTAAAGGAAGTTAAAGCTAGTTGAGAGGTGGATGTGGATGTTCAATTGTTAATTCAACAATTACAAAATACTTTTGTTCCAAACAGGAAGTTCAGTTGGGCTAATGGGGAGTTATGGAGAAAAAGTAAGCTAGTAGTGGGAAATGATGTTGCTTTGAGGGATAAATTAGTTGTTGTTTTCCATAATGAACCTATTGGAGGAAACTAAGGGGTGCAAGTTAGTCTTGATAAGTTGGCCTCTATTTTCTATTGGAAAGGAATGTCCAAGGCAGTGAAGATATTTGTAAGGGAATGTGATGTGTGTCAGAGACACAAACCAAATTTGGAAGCTTATCAAGGTTTGCTACAACCTCTACTTGTGCCTGGTCATATTTCGAAATACATTTCTATGGATTTCATTCATGGCTTGCCAAGTTCACAAGGTAAGGTTGTGATATTTTTCATAGTGGACATGCTTAGTAACTATGCATAATTTGTGGCATTATCCCATCCTTACACAGCAACACAAGTAGCTCGGGCTTTCCTAGACAATGTGTACAAGTTACATGGGCTACCACATACTATTATAAGTGATAGGGACAAAGTTTTCATCAGTTAGTTTTGGAAGACCTTGTTCAAGTTGTTGAAGACAAAATTGCACATGTCAACTGCTTACCATCCTTAGTCTGATGACCAAACAGAAGTGGTAAATAGGTGTTTGGAGTGTTATCTCAGGTGTATGACAGGAGAAAAACCAAGAGAATAGGCTCAATGGTTATCACTTGCAGAGTATTGGTACAACACTAATTTCCACACAAGCATTAATACAACTCCATTTGAAATTGTCTATGGACAGGCTCCTACTTATTAGGGGTGCTCACGGTCCGAAAACCAACCGGAGTAACCAAAACCAGACCAGACCGAAACCAAATTTAGCCAAAACACCGGCCGAAGACCAGACCAAAATGGTCCGGTCCAGTCCAAGTCGGTCCGGTACGGTTTGGTCTTTGGCCCAGTCCTGTCTAACAAGGCATAATTGCCAATTTTTTGTAAGACCGAGCCGGACCGGACCAATGACCAAAAATAAGGAAAAGGATGGACCGAGGACCAGACCAAAATAGGTTTGGTCCAATCCGGTCGTCCCGGTTCGGGGCGGTTTCACGGTCCGGTCCGGTACGTGGTCCGTTTTGCTCACCCCTACTACTTATCATATTCCTTATGTGTTGGGAACTAGTAACGTGGACAGAACTTTGGCTGCAAGGATAAAGGTCATTAATGTTTTAAAATTTCATTTAAGTAGAGCCCAAGACGGGATTAAAGTTATTGCTTATGGTCATAGGTCAGACATATTTTGTGAGGTAGGAGACATGGTATATCTAAAATTGCAGCCCTATAGGCAGATCACTGTGAGACAAGGTATGCATTACAAGTTGTCAGCCAAGTTCTATGGTCGTTTCAAAGTGATAGAGAGGATTGGAGAGGTAGCTTACAAGTTACAGTTGCCTAGTTCAGCAAAAGTACATCCTATATACCATGTGTCCCAATTGAAAAAGTGCAGAACTAAGGAAATTTCTATGGGTATCTTTCCTACTTGTAATGATGATGGGCTGCTCGTTGTGGAACCTGTTAGCCTCACCTTTTAGTGAAGCTGGCGTCTTACATGTGAATTGGACTAGCTATAGATCGTCTGCTATACGCAGGGACTAATAATGTATAAGTGGGATAAATAGCTTTGTGTTAGGCTATAAATACCCCCCATGTCTCTCCATGGGGGATTGGTGGAAGTCATTTGTTAGTTTTTCATTCTTATCAATAATACATTTGTTTTTCTTTCACCCTCTCTCTACTTTCTCTCACTAGAAATACAATGTTCCATCTATTGTTCTTTGATCAACCAAGACCCCCCGAATAAGGTATTTTGAATCGCGTAACAAGTGGTATCACGAGCCTAGGTTTTGTTCTTGGGTCGGTTTGATTATTATGGTCGGGGTCTCGAATCTGTCATTTTTGTGTAATGTATTCGTGTGTTGTGTTCATGCTTTACAACAGCCTATCTCAGCTTATTTTTAAGCTTATTTTTGTGGGTTTTTTTACTGAAAAAAAGGCACGAACTTGTTTTTTGTTGATTGCAAGAATCTGTTTTATAACAGTTTTTCTTTACCTTTTTTATGAGTTTTCTTAGGTCCATTTTGTTTTCCTAAACTCATATTAAAGGCAGATATGGTCCTTTGTTTTTACAGCTTAATTTCAAGTTTTTTATTAGCTTGTTTGGATGTTATTGCTTATTCCATGACCTTTTTATGTGCTTAAAGCTTATTTCAAAAACTACTTTTTCTAGGCTTAATTGAGTTCATAGCAGCGGTTTGGTCACAAAAGTGCAACAGTAGAAAAGTACGAAAGTACAAAAGTACGACAGTGACCGCCCAACGGTTTGACCGTGGCGGTTTTCCGTAGTGGTTTGAATACAGGTGGCAGAGGTTTATACATTTTCATAGTTTAACTAAACAAACCTCTGCCCATTTTAAAACTAGGCAGCAATTTGGTGGTGATGGCGGTTTGGTGTGGCGGTTTGGTCACTGGTCAAGTCAATGGCGGTTTGGTCACTGGTCAAGTCAATGGCGATTTGGTCACTGGTCAAGTCTTGGCGGTTTGGTCATTGGTCAAGTCATGGCGATTTGGTATGGCGGTTTGGTGTAGCAGTTTGGTGGGGGCGGTTTGCTTCCCCTTGCCAGCGGTTTGCTTCCCACAGCCCAAACCGAGTTAATTCGTTAATTACCAAGTTGACGCGGGTCGACTCAACCGAGTTGACTGTGTCACCGAGTCTAAGGTCCAAACAGATATGATGAATGAGAGACAGACTCTGTTAAACCAAAACTATGACATAAATTACAACATCAACCAATCATCCATTACAAACCCAAATTAATTTCAACAATCAACAACCAACACCCATCAACAAATCCAACATCTAACCTATCCCTTCGTCACAATAACAATATATCCGCTCCATCTCCAAACTCCCAACAAGACTCGAACAAAATAACAGTCAATCAAGATCTCAGATCTCTTCTTCTTCGTGTGTAAACTTAAGTCAAGACCTTTAAAGATCCAATACCCGAAATGAAATTGTCATCACAGATCTTTAAGAAGAAAATCCTTCTGTTTTCTATTCGAATATAAAATTAGATAATTCCAAATCTGTCATATCCAATCTTTGTTTCGTTTGAGACTCGAGTCAAAACACAAAAACAATACCTACCCGAGACCCTTTATATATGGATCTTGAAGATAATTCCTTCTGGGTTCTCGAAACCTTAATGATTCGATGGTGATGAGCGGTTAAGAAAAAAAGAGGGCTCGTTAAATTTGTGTTCTAGTATGATTATATGGCTGTATCAACTTAGTTTCTGAAGTGAATAGTATAAAGAACTTTGGTCTTGACTGCTAATGGTTGGAATATAGGAGATCTATTATTTGTTGCATTTTGAATGGGTAGAGAAGACAGAGATTTTATTTGTGACTGCTAATTGTTTTTGGGAGGTATAATTATGTTTTAATGGTAGGCGATTGGAATGAGATTAGGGTTACACACGCCCTAATTATAAGGGTGTGTTATCTTTTGTTTTAGACCGGGTATAAGGATAGGAGTAGCGTCGGGCCGTGAGTTCTGTTGGGCTATAGACTGGGCTGAATTCCTTATGTGTGTAAGAATAATCAAACTTGGGCCGAGTATTTTATTGGTATTGGGCTGGTATGAATAATGATTAAACCGAAAATGCTTGGGCCAGTTATGGTTATTATAACATGGGTTGAGCTGAGTTATGATCTATTGGGCCGAAATCATGTATGGTGTATTTTTTTGGGCTCGTGTTATCGGATTGAGCCGAGTTTTAAAACAATATCATGTCGGGTATTGCTGATATCATCAAATAACGTCACTTTATTACATCATTTATCCCATCTATTTTGCTCACTTTTATATAATTATTGCATTATTTGGTACTTAATTGCTTTAAAAGTTGATAAATGCAGTAATTCAGGAGTGTTCTGTGAAGACATGCTAAAAGGCGCACAATTTGGAGCTAAAACGAAGATATTTGAAGATTTTGGAAAATTCATCAATACGTCGTATCCGACTAAGAATATACGGCGTGTCAGCGTCAAGCTTCACAAGAAAACGCGTTTGAGTAATTCCCAATACGGCGTATCCATGACATCTTCATACGCCGTATCCTTGAAGATAACTATTCGAAGATACAGTAAATCAAGTATTTTGGGAATGATATCAAAGATTTATTACGAACGTAGCACGCACTCCAAGGAATCCAGCCCAATACGCCGTATCGACCTATCTGGATACGACGTATCAAGTGTTTTTCAGCAACTATAAATAGAAGACTCAAAAATGAGTTTTCAGGGTGCAATATCATATTCTCTGTATAGTATACATCTGAAGTCGAATTTCTCAAGCCATAAAGAGCAGCCAAGTTTAAGTACCATTCCTAATTCCATAGAAGACATCGTGTAATTCTTACTTTCTTAATCATTTGGTTTTTAATTGTTTGATCACGATTTTAAAAATAACAATGATTGTGGGCTAATACCTTTGGGTATTAGCCATGTTAATGAAGATTATAATGTTTGGGTTGCTTTAATCCGACTTGCTTAATTTATCGTTGTTATTTGATTATGTTTATCGTCTTATACTTGTTTATGTGCTTGTACATGCGACTTATCATTCAACTGGGTCTAGTAAGACTTAACCAGTAATCTAGATACCGGGATAGCTCTCCATGTTGTGTTTTGTATGCCCGAACCAATAGGATCACAAATGAAACCTTATCATTACTCTTTGATTATGAGCTTAGTTGGACCGGCAGGTGAACCGATAATTGTTCGAGCAGTATTGTTCTTAATTAATTGGTAATTGGTTTTGGTGGTGGACTACCGGTGTATAAAGCAACATCAAGCAATAAGTGGGTAAAGTCCCAATGGGCTAGGGTATTGACAGGATCACCACTGCTTTAATTCCCTATGATAGATTAGAATCAAACTTAAGCATGCTTTATGCGGATGCGTTAATCATGACAGGATTATTCGTATCTAGGTCTTAGGAAGTAGAATCGCCTAAGTCTTAAGAATGATATGCCGCCTCGAGATAAGCAGCCATTGCACTAATTAATCAAATCAGCATTTAATTAGATTTAACATGGTTAATACAGTTTTTTATTATTTGGTTCGTATTGCTCTTTTGTCTTGTGTTAATTTGCTTTAGTGTTTATTGTGCTTAGAATTGATATTTGTCACCATAAACTTGTGCCAGTCTCTCAGGCTGAAAACCCCCCATCTCATTAGACAACGTATATAGCATAGGTTTAACCAGTAAATAGACTAAATAAAATACTGATAGAATTTAGGATTAATATTCCACTCTTAGTGTTCGACACCCTACTTACCACGAACTCCATCTTGACCGGGTACATTGCTCGTTAAAGTGTTGTTTTAGGTTTGTCGGCTAAATATAAATGTAAAACTTGATAATCAAATAATTGACCCTACACGACAGCACATCAGGTTTTTGGCGCCGTTGCCGGGGAGTGAATTATTTAAACCTTATTCTTTTCAGTATTTCTAACCATTAACTAATTAATTTAATCATTTAAATTTTGTTCATATTTATCTGCATTTGCACAAGAAGTTCAGAGCATAATTCATATCAAAGCCGAAGTATTCGGATAAGGGAACTTCAAGGATGACAAATAAAAAGCAGATTCTAGAAAATTTCGACATGACCAGAAGTGTAAGAAAATGAAGTTTTTCAAGAAATGCAGCTAATTCAGAAACTTCAAAATGACCAGAAGTGTATGAAGAAAGTTTTTGAAGATATGTCAAGAAGTTATGAGCATAAATCCAATCAAGGCCGAGATCATCGGTAGAAAAAACTTCTAAGTCATCCTTAGCAGTACTTTACAGTGTGTTCGTTTGCAAGCTAAAGAAATAAAGCTGGAGCATTCAAGTAGATCAAGGTCATTAAAGACAATCTTAAGGAATGTTGGACTTCATTCTTATCATATTACTTTATTTTTGCTTGTAGAAAACATTGTAACCAATTCACGCGTGACACCGTCTTGGGGGGAGATTGTTAGCCTTACCTTTTAGTAAAGTTGGCGTCTTACACGTGAATTGGACTAGCTATAGATCGTCAGCTATATGCAGGGACTAATAATGTATAAGTGGGATAGATAGCTTTGTGTTAGGCTATAAATACCTCCCATGTCTCTCCATGGGGGGTTGGTGGAAGTCATTTGTTAGTTTTTCATTCTTATCAATAATACATTTGTTTTTCTTTCACACTCTCTCTACTTTCTCTCACTAGAAATACAATGTTCCATCTATTGTTCTTTGATCAACTAAGACCCCCCAAATAAGGTGTTTTGAATCGCGTAACAGAACCAGTGAAGATCTTGGATATGAGACTTCAAAAGAGAGGTAATTCTGCTACTGTGTTTGTTCTTGTGTAATAGGCTAATTCTACTATTGAGGATGCTACATGGGAATGGGTTGATGATTTGCAGAGAAGGTTCCCTCAATTCAAATTAGATGCTTAAGGACAAGCATCATTTTAAGGGGGATAGATTGATATGAAATAGGAGGGAGAGATAGTTGTTGCGCGTGAGGTGCACGTTTAGAGTTGTGATACTTTGCACGTGATGTGCACGTGGTCTCTCACAACCAACTTTACCACCCAAGGATTATAAATACTTTATTCCTATGTCATTTTAGCTTAGCTCTGATTTGTTAAACTCTCTCTCATTTCTTGTAACCAACTTGTAACTGATTCAAGCTCATAAGTTGATCGTTAATCATTGAGTTTGAAGGTCCAATTCTTGTTCTAGCATTGAGAATTCATCTTCATCTCTAGTTCTTATACCATATTTATTCTAGAAATCTATAAGTTCTTATCATTGGCGTCATCGAAATATTAGTATATGAGATGAGGAAGTTGAGTCCAAAGATTTATCCATCATTTTGAGATGGTGATTGTTGTTCTGATAAGATCTTTGGTAGTACAGTCCAAACGAGACATATTTTATTGAAGAACATTCCATCCCTTAGCTCATTTATTCGATCTATTCCTTCCATGACCACCTAGACATTACAAAACGAGAAATGAAATGTTAGAAACAGCAACATCTATATCAAAACGCGAAAAACTGATTAAAAATAAGAAAAACATAAAAGTAACAATCTCATTGTTGGGGCATTTCATAAGATGATTAAGAACTCAAGAAGCAATCCCAAACATCACCAAAATGTGAATCAGTTTACTAACACACACTGTTAAAAGTATTTGAACAAATGATAATATTAATAGAATGTAACAAGTAACAATCTTATTATTGCGACATTTCACCGAACACCTGGTGTGTGTATACATCAAATAATAATAACAAAATGTAACAAGGGCATTTCATCAAACACCTGGTTAATGTTGATCAGATGTCAATAATAATACACTTCAATAGTACTAAATAAATTAATGAAGAAAAAAAGAAGTAGATGATATGCACAAGGATAAACTAACTAAGGTTGGTGTTTGGTTGGAAGGTGTTTTGGATAGTGTAGTACTATATATTTATGGGTGGTGATTAGGGGCGGGTTCGGGTTGACGAGTTTGGATTGATAGGTAGGTGAAAACTTCAATTCAAACCTGATACATTTAAATAATCAAGTTCCCAGTATATGATATGTAAAAATGTTGTATGGGAAGTAAAGAAAATTACATTTTTTTTTAATTTTTAGGTACTCGGTTTCGGAACCAATAAGTGGTGTACCCAAACTGAACCGACCCAAGAAATAAAGAAACCTCAAACTCAAGATCCAGAATTAGAACCATCAGGTCTGGATCCGGTTTGATTCTCTGGTTCTTTTGCTCATCCCTAGTGAAAACCAAGTTTACATTTCACCTATTAATGAACTAACTAAGCAATAGTTAGAAACACAATGCATTGGGACCATATGCTTTTGGAGAATTCAACTTTCTTGTACAAAAATTATTACTAACTAACAAAAATTTATCGTAGTTTTATGATACCGTGAGACCCCCTAGTTACGTATCTGGTTTTCATGTTCATAGAAAACCGACTTAATTTTAGTTGCATTTTTTTATTTCGTATAACAATATATATAGTTTTAGTTAATTGGAATTTCATGTATACCCACTAAACTAAACTTGCATAATATATATCTTTATAAAATACAAGTTTTCAATGCTTAATGTACAATAGTGTTTAAGCATGTCTTAAGTAAATATGATACTATGTGAAATTGCTTACTTATAGTTTGATAAACGTGGCTACTTGTCTCTTTACTCCTGGGTTTTATCATGTGGACGGGGGTAGGATTTGCTTATATTTCACCACCTCCATACCTCGCTCAATCTAGATTGGGTATAGTGTTGTTGTTGTAGACGAGGCTACTTGTGACTAGGGTACCTCCTCCATACCTCGCTCCAGCAGGATTGGGTTTGATGTTGTTGTAGACGAGGCTACTTGTGACTAGGGCTCGGTTCAACCGGTTATTCACCGTTAAATGCAATCGCTTATACTTCTCTACCATTCACTTGCTATTTTTGAAAAAAATGATGGGATTGATGAGGGACATGACTTTAGCAGGAATTGAACCGACGATCCAAGCTTTAGGTAGAATGAGCTTTTTCCATCTTACAAACATCCGACGAAACCAATTGTGTTTTTGAATTTACTAAACATGAAAATGACTAAATAAGGTAAAGATACCACAACACAACTAAATTAAATCATACTAGCAGGGTATCCGCATGTTACGGCGGCGGGTACCCTGTAACATAATTTTCAGAAACTGCCATGGTCACAATCTGTCCAAAGGCAACATTATCTGTCCAAAGGCAACATTATCAAAATCTTTTACCTTGGTCTCAACGAAGTAACATGTAGCACCCCCATTTTGATAATATAGCAGTGGAAGCTAATCTGGGGTATTACTTCATGAATCACAGGCACAGTCATAGAAAACGACTCAAAAGAGACGTTTTTAAAAGATACGTTATCATTCATTTAAAATCAGAGTTTTACAAAGGCAGGTCCCAAAATCTAGTTACATATAATGTGAATGATAACAAGTTTTAGCCATCTTTTCTTTTCCATGCACTCGTGCCCATAAGTTGCTAAATTACTTGAGATCAAACATGCTAAAAACGAGTCAACACAAAGGTTGAGTGAAATTCATAGGTTTTAAAATGTGTAATAGTTGAATACAAGTTATCATAACGGAAATATTTGCATTGCAGGGATAATTATCATGGAGAACATTATTATCATGGAGAACAGTATTATCATGGAGAACAATATTATCATGGAGAACAGTATTATTATGGAGAACAGTATTATTATGGAGAACAGTATTATTACCCTAAACTCATGAATCACATAAAGAGATATTAAAGAGATATTGGGGGCATAAACCAATAGAAGACATTAAAAAGATTTAGAGGATATTACCTCAAAGAGATGTTATGAAGAACATTATTGTCATAGTGAACATTATTATCACCCTAAACTCATGAATTACATAAAGAGATAAAGAGATATTAAAGAGATATTGGGAGATATTACCCAAATAGATATTTCCATGTACCTAGGCAATAATATATCAGGATAGCATATAGTTTAGCATAACACTTGCATTCATGGTTTATATCAGGTATCACAGGTTTATAAAGTATGTGAGGTTATGAACTCATTAAGTCTTTGAAAAGTAATCACATTGTTATGAGTATATAAAAGAGTTTGTAACAAGCATGTATCCCCCTCGCGGGTTTATAAAACATGTAAATAAGTAAAGGCGAGGTTATGAACTTCACCTGATAGGTAGTTGTAATAAATATTCCAAAATGAAAGCTGACGACCTTATCACAATCTTAACAGGGAAGGTTGATATAGCAAATGATAGTAAACAGCCACGTCACGCAACCTGAGTAAATATGTCAAGTCTTAGGTAGATTGTACTCTAGAACTTTGGTTCAGAGAGTCTAATATTGTTATGAGTTTGATTGGAAAGTTTGGAATTATTGTATCACCGTTCGGGCCATCATAATTCAGAAGTCATTCAGTAAACGTTTGAGGAGCTAGGGCACTTTAAATCGTAAACCCAACAACTCAGTCAGAACGTAATACCAAGATGAAACCCCTTAATATGAAGCTCCCTAGTATTGTGATACGATATAATCGGTTTTAAGCGTTTTGATCAATATCTGGAAATGTTAAGCACGTCAAGCGTTAATTAAAGTTATGTCTGGTAAGGTTTTGAACATGATTTTATACTTTTTCAAAATGTTACATTTTAGACCCTTGAGAATGAAAAGTGGCAAAATATACCCTTGGAGTTTGCACTTTTACGAGTTTGGTCCTTTAAGTTTAAAAGATATACAAAGTAAACCTTGTACTTTGAAAAGTGACATAATAGACCCCTATAGTTATAACTTTGATAAAATGACATTTTCAGTCCTTTTAGTTATAAGTTTCAGAAAGTTACGATATATACCCCTTGCATGGAATACTTTTGCAAAACAAGTCCAAAATGCCATGCAAGCTTATTTTAAGTTTCTAAATGATATTTGCAGGTTATATATTATTAATATAAGCTAAAATATGAAGATTTAACGTAACGAAAGTTCAGATTAACGATTCGTTAAGCTAGAAATCAGAACTGGTCGAATTAGGGTCGTTATAAAGAAACACGGTAGGTTTTTAATTCAAATTCCTTCATTTAATCAATAAAAGTTGTTATATTAACAATTAGTTAAAGCATGTTAGGATGGATTATAAACAAATTTAACCATTATATCATTTAGTTTTATGAATAACACAAAATTAGGGTTTCGGTGTACGGTTTTGGATCAAAAATGAAATGAGCATGAATGGAGTTATGAACTTAAAGAGCTTATGTATGATCATATGAACATCATAAGGGTGTAGTAGCAGGTATGAAGTTGATAGAACCTGGGTTTGAGCTTATAGCTTGGAAACGGGTCGAAATCGAGACTTTTAGCTTCGTACGCCTAGAATAACGACTCCCGGGCTTCTTTTCTTGGTTTATTTTTCTTCACTTTTATTCTTGGGACTTCTTAAGATCTCTTAGAATACATATTGAGCAAAGGATTGCTGCTATGATGGGTTATAGAGGAGGAAGTGGGGGATGATTTGAAATGAAGAGTATGTGCCCCTATTTATAGTGTTGAAGACCCTTAGAGGCCAAGAAACTTTGATAACCAGGTTAGGACACATGGGGGGTGATGTGGAGAGGCTAGGGGATGAGTAAGGAAGGCTATGGTGCAAGGTGGAGGTGGTTCTAGACGTTTTAGGGGTGTTTGGTTTGATTTATACATGGCTGTTTTTGGACAGCCAATATCAGTCTTGGTAAAATGGTTTCCATTAGCAAACCGTAACTCCGTTGAAGCTCAAACAAGTAAGCATTGTTAGATATTTGAGTCCTCTACAACGTTTAGTTTTACATATTTGGAGGTTACTATACAAAAATTTAGAGATAATAGCCATTTACTACAAGTGTGCAGAATCTGCGCACCTTTGACATTTCGGCTATAACTAATTCATCCGACGTCGAATCGGGTTGATTCCACCGGCAAAATGATCACAAGACATAGGGCTACAACCTAGTGTTTTCACTTAATACCCATAACCTATTGATTTGCCCAGATCCTATGTTTTATAGACTGATCTGATTCTGAACTAGGGCCTAGTTTTAGGTTTTAGGGTTAGAACTAGATTAGGGTTTTGTTTTAGGGTTTCTAGGATTTAATTCATGTATAATGATGTTATAATGATGAAATAGGATTTTTAATGTCTGTAATTAAGTATTTACAACTTATTTGATTAATGGTTTAGGTTTAAAACGGATAAAAACAAAGAACGGGTTATGGTTTAGAAACTAGCTCGGTTTAGGGTTTCTTGTTTTGATTTCATGGAATCTTATGAAATGAGAATGAATATGGAATGTAAATGAAGTTCATTACTTGCTTTTAACTTGTACTTAATAGATTGTACGGAATTCCTTAGGAAAACGGAGGTAAAACGGCTATTTTGGATGTCATGCTCCTAAATGACTTCTACATTGGTCAAGGTCATTTTTAGGAGGCTTGTAATTTGACTTAGAGGAAAGTTTATATTTTCATAAATGAGATGTTATGTTACTTGTATATATGCTTTAGTTGCTTGTTCTTTCTTTTTAGATTTAATCTTCATGGAATTAGGGTTTTTATTAGAGGTATACGAGAACGGTTTTTATATGCCGTCGTGATATTATGTTGCAAAATGGTACATTATATAAGTAATGTACTTTGTAAAAATGATATTATGATATTGACTTAACATGTTATGATGTTTGCTTGACATATATGAAGATATGATTGACATAGGTAGGTTGCGTGAGCTCGTCTACTTTAGTTATGCAAGTTACATTGCATATTAAGAGATTAAAGCAAAAATTTCCCTAGGAAAAAGTGATATATTATATAACAGAGAGATATTACATTGGTGAAAATTTCGGGTTGTTATATAACACAAGAAGTTCTAAATGTCGCAGCTGGTGGTATTTTCCTCTATAAAACACCAAATTAAGGTTATCAACTTCTCGAAGACAAAGTCTTACTCAAACTTGACTGGGCTAAAAATCAAAAAACCAAATCCTCTCTAAAGAAAACCGTTGCTTTCGCCGCTGAAGGTAGCAGTAATTCCGACACTGACAAAATTATGGCCCGAATGGATGCCATGACCATGAAAATGGATGCTCAGTATAAAGATTTTCAATCTCGTTCAAAACAACTAAACCTTGACGATGATGACATACCCATGTCACGTGAAGAAGAAGCCAAATTCATGCAAACTTTCCGTCGTACTCGTTTTTACAATGATTACCGCGACCGTGATTCAAACCGCGATAATTGGCGTTCAAGCGGAAGGAACGATTACAACCGAGATAACTATCAATCTCACTCTGACGATAAACCCGACCTTCAAAAACAACTAAGCGATTTCATAAAAGCTCAACACTCGACCAACTCTTTTGTCAAAGATACCTTTATGGATCTCAAAAACAAACTCGAAACAACAACCAAAAACCATCAAGCCTCGATTCAAAATCTCGAAGCTAAATTCGACAGACTTGCTGACAAGCAATCTGGTCTACCTTCTGGATCTCTTCCTAGTAACACTCAACCTAACCCGAAAGGTAGTTCATCAAAACCTTACCAACCGTCGAAAGCTTGAAACGAGCATGTGAATGCCGTCTTTACACGGAGTGGTAAATCCTATGACCCACCAAATAACACTAATGATCAACAAAACAATTCTGAAACTCCAATCAACTTTGATAGCGATGATAAAGATGATGAACCTACACCTCAACCCAAACCTAAAACCAGTCAAAGAAACACCGACACCCAAACCATATAAACCAAAAATTCCATATCCTCAACACCTCAGAAAAGAGAAAATGTAAGCTCAATATGGAAAATTCCTCGACATGATCCGAGCCGTCCGAATCAACGTACCTCTTGTCGATGTTTTAGCCGGAATGTCCAACTATGGCAAATTTCTCAAAAAACTCGTAAATAATAAACACAAAATCGAACAAATTTCAGCCGCTTTCCTAAGCGATGAAAGTTCCGCGATACTTCAAAACAAAGTTCCACCGAAACGTGGAGACCCTGGAAGTTTTCTTATTCCATGTAATTTCAACAAAGCTTTCTCTTGTAGCCGACCTTGGTGCTAGCATTAATCTCATGCCATATTCCTTATACGCGAAATTATCTCTCGAAACTCTCAAACCTACTAAAATGAGCGTAAGATTAGCCGATCGATCATTCTAATACCCTGTTGGAATAGCTGAAAATATGCTCGTTGAAGTTGATAAATTCACCTTCCCTGTTGATTTTGTTATTCTGGAAATGGAAGAAGATAGTAATGTTCCCCTTATCTTAGGAAGACCTTTTCTTCACACTGCCAATGTAGTAATTCGAGTCAAACAGAAGCAACTCAATCTCGGAGTTGGAACTGAACGAATGATCTTTCACATCGATTCTGCCATGAAACACTCTTACTCAAACGATGATACATATTTCAGTATCGACGTCATCGACGAAATCTTAGAAAAATATTTTGATGCTCTTCTAGATGAAGGTAGTTAAATCCTCCATTCCATCGAAGGGACCATCCTTGAAGAAAAACTCTTTGCTGAATTCGATGAATTCATGGCAATGACTGCCGATGAAAATTCTAAATCCGAATCTGACACCGAAGAACCACCATTCAAAAAAATCACCTTTAACACCGATTACAAAATCAAAACATCTCTTAAAGAACCTCCTACGGATCTTGAACTTAAACCTCTTCCTAATAACTTATAATATGTATTCTTGGAAGAACCTTCTTTTCTTCCTGTTATCATATCATCTCAGCTTTCTGAAGAAAACAAAAAAAAACTCGTATCTGTTCTTAAAAGACACAAGCAAGCCTTTGCTTGGAAAACCACAGACATTCCTGGAATCTGTCCATCTTTTTGTAAACATAAAATTCAACTCCTAGAAGACAAAAAAACAGTTGTTCAAAAACAAAGAAGATTAAATCCAAACATGCAAGAAGTTGTGAAAAAAGAAATAGTTAAACTGCTTGATACAGGTATCATTTATCCAATCGCCGATAGCCCTTGGGTAAGCTCCATTCAATGTGCACCGAAGAAAGGTAGTATCACAGTTGTTACTAACGAAAGAAATGAACTTGTCCCAACAAGAACCGTTACAGGTTGGAGAGTATGTATTGACTATCGAAAACTCAATGAAGCAATTGCAAAAGATCATTTCCTTTTGCCGTTTATGGACCAATGTTAGAAAGACTAGCAGGAAATAAATACTTCTGTTTCCTTGATGGTTTTTCCGGATATTTTCAAATACCAATCGATCCTATGGACCAAGAAAAAACAACGTTCACCTGTCCTTTTGGTACATACGCTTATAGGCGAATGCCTTTCGGTTTATGTAATGCTCCAGCTACTTTCCAGAGGTGCATGTTGGCTATATTTCACGACATGATCGAAGAATCAGTCGAAGTATACATGGACGATTTCTCCGTCTTTGGAAGCTCTTTTGATCACTGTCTGAACAATCTCAATAAAACTTCAACGTTGCAAAGATGCACATCTTGTTCTTAACTGGGAAAAATGTCACTTCATGGTTAAAGAAAGGATTGTACTTGGACACAAGGCATCCGAAGCAGGCCTCGAAGTAGACAAAGCAAAAAATAAAAGTAATCTCCAAACTTCCACCCCCCACTAATATCAAAGGTATTAGAAGCTTTCTAGGACATGCCGGTTTCTACCGAAGATTCATTAA
The DNA here is from genome assembly GCA_026074375.1 of Tanacetum coccineum. NCBI lineage: Eukaryota > Viridiplantae > Streptophyta > Magnoliopsida > Asterales > Asteraceae > Tanacetum > Tanacetum coccineum. Next base: position 60,839 of record BQNB010005001.1, on the reverse strand, counting down.
AGATTTCTCAAAAATCGCCCGACCTCTCACCAAGTTACTCAAAAAAGATACTCCATTCGAATTCAATGATTAATGTCAAAACGCATTCAAGTTATTAAAAGAAAAACTTACATGTGCTTCTGTGATCGTAAGTCCAAACTGGAATCTTTCGTTCGAACTCATGTGTGATGCAAGTGATTTCGCAGTAATGGCAATCTTAGGTCAAAAATATGATAAAAACTTTCACCCGATATACTTTGCAAGCAAAACTCTCAACGCAGCTCAGCAGAACTATACAATCACTGAAAAAGAACTCATGGCCGTAGTCTTTGCTTTTGACAAATTTTGATCCTATCTAGTATTGTTAAAGATGATCGTGCACACTGATCACTCAGCCCTCAGGCACCTATTCAAGAAACAGGATGCTAAACCACGCCTTATCCGTTGGATACTGCTCTTACAAGAATTCGATATAGAAATTAAAGATAGAAAATGTACAGAAAATGTTGCAGTCGACCACTTATCTCGGATTGAAAATGAAGAAACAAGTGATGACAGTGAAGTCGATGATGACTTTCCTGGAGAAACACTCATGGAAATGAACACTAAAGATGAACCATGGTTTGCAGACTTTGCAAACTATTTAGCAAGTGATATCATGCCTAAAGGAATGACGTACCAGCAAAAAAACAATTTTTTCTCAGACATCAAACACAATTTCTAGGAGGAGCCCTACCTCTTCAAAGTATGTTCTGACGGTATGATCAGACGTTGTATCTCTGAACCAGAAACCCGAACCATTTTAGATCAATGTCACCATGAACCAACCGGTGGATATTATGGACCAAACACAACAGCTAAAAATGTCTTAGACTCAGGTTTCTACTGGCCGACCATCATCAACGAAGCTTACACTCAAGTTCGCCTCTACGAAGCATGTCAGAAGACAGGAAATATTTCAAAACGTGATGAGATGCCCTTAAACAACATTCAAGTGTGCGAAATTCTCGACATATGAGGTATCGATTTCATGGGACCCTTTTCGAAATCGTACAAATTTGAATACATCTTAGTCGTTGTCGACTATGTATCTAAATGGGCCGAAGCACAAGCTCTACCAACAAACGATGCCAGAGTTGTTATTACTTTTCTAAAGAAATTATTCTGCCGTTTCGGAATGCCCAAAGCTTTCATAAGCGACAGAGGAACTCATTTCTGCAACAAGATAATGGAAAAAACCATGAAAAGATATGGAGTTAACCACCGATTCTCTACAGCATATCACCCTCAAACAAGTGGTCAAGTTGAAAACACGAACAGAGCTCTTAAAAGAATTCTTGAAAAGACTGTTAAAGACAATCCCGCTATCTGGTCAAGAAAACTTGATGACGCTCTGTGGGCTTTTCGCACAGCTTATAAAACACCAACCGGAACAATACCGTACAAACTCATATATGGTAAAAACTGTCACCTGCCATTTGAAATTGAACACCGTGCATATTGGGCCCTGAATAACTGTAACCCATATCTCATCGCTGCTGGTGAGAAACGAATGTTTCAATTACACGAGTTAGACGAACTAAGACATCAAGCCTATGAAAACTCTCGTCTATACAAGGCAAGAACCAAAGTTTGGCATGACAGGAAACTCAAGATGAGAAAAGAGTTCAAACACAGAAACAAAGTGTTGCTCTTTCATTCAAAGTATAAATTCAAGCAGCCGAAGCTCATATCTCGTTGGCTAGGACCATACGTAGTAAAACATCAATATCCATCCGGATATATTGAACTATATGAAAAAGATGGAAAAATGTTTATTGTTAACGGCCACCGACTGAAGTTATATCATGAAGAAGAATATTATAATGACCAAAGGGAAGCAGTCACTCCCTTCTTTCCGAAAGAATGAACTCCAGAAGCAGGAGTCTAGCTAATGACTCTCTTAAAAATTAAGCGTTTCTCGGGAGGCAACCCGTGCTTTACTTAAGTGTGGAGGAGTCCCTCCTCCATACAACTCCACTCATTTCCTGTATTTATATTCTAAAAAAAAACCAAAAATATTTTCTTTTTGTGTGTTTTTGCGTGTTTACTTTTAGGGAAAATTCCGTAAAGAGTCCAAAATATAGAGTGCTCGTCACTTTTTAACCAAAAAAACATTTTCTTCCCAAAAGAGTCCAGGACGACTGAGCGACTGAACGAATCAAGCAGAATCCGCCATGTGTCTCATATTTTATTATTTAAGTACATAATGTAGAATTTATGTGTAAGTGGTCAACTTGTCCTTTTGGGCGACTTGTACTTAAGACGACGAGGTTTTTTTAGTCTTTTTATCATTGTTTTACTTGTACTTTTTAGACAAATTGACAATAAATTCATCTCTTTTTATCTCCAAAATTAGCACATATTTATCAAAAACACACGCAAACACAAATAGGCAATAGATTCGTCTTTACCATTCAACAACACCACCACCACCCCACCCCCTCACCCCACACACACAAACATTCACCCCAATCTCACACACACACACATAGAAAACGCACCTCACCACCATAAAAAAATACGAGTAACCCTCAAATTCAGTTTTAATTCCAATCCCTAACACCAAAACCCTAAATTATTGAAATCTGGATATGCTCATCAACAAACTTAGTATTCCTTTTGATTTTTAAGAATGCAATTCGTTTATTTTCGCTACTTATGTGTTGAAAGAGACTGCATTCTTATCTCAAAAATGAGAGATACAAACATCTGTGCGGTAGGGGCCTTAGCTTGTGTTCTGAAGTCTTTATTTTGTGGGTCTAATTTTCTAAGCGCATAAACACTCGGACCTATCAGAAGTCACATCTTGCAGATGTCCAAATGTAATGTAGGTAAGCTGCACAAATTTGAGTCTGTAATAATTAAAAAAGAAAGAAAAAAAAAGCAGAAGTCTTGCAAGTAATTTCACCTTGATCCTGAAAGTTTAGGACTTTATATTAAGGGGAAATGATCCCTGCTGTAGACAGCAGGGAATTTATCTACAGCATGGGCTTTTTATCACTTTTTACTCCTTGGCCCAATTGACGATTAGAAAAAAGCGGCAATTCATCCAACTATAATTGTATCTTAGGTCTGTAGTAGCATCACAACTATATTGTTTTGTAACCATGCTTCAACAATGTTCTTAGTGAAACGGGTCTGGACATATTGAATTGTTATTTGGTTCTCTCTTAACAATCCCCTAAAATTCATTCCAGTCTTCTTAACTAGAGAACCACATCCTGCAATTAATATAATAGCTGATAGTACTTGATGTACTGCTATAAAGATCTGCAATGCTGCCTTTTTGTGCCTTGTATTCATTCTAAAACATGGATGTTTTGTGGGTCTGCAAGTTAAAGTCCTGGGTTTGTGGGTATGCACTGATGTTGGTTACTTTTTTTCATTCTTAGATGTTAGTATGTGGATCAGGTATGTCATGTTAGTGTGTGCATATATGATATGTGGGTTTTGTTTGTATTTTGGTTGCGTTTAGCGCTTGATAATATATTGTCGTTCAAAAAAAATGTACTGTCAAAATGGATGATAAGTTTGAAGTTACTGTTTTATGTCTAGGTGATACACTTAATGGTTGATGGCTTGATGTTACAAAATCGTTGACAGGTCAACCTAATTGACCAAACCCATTTTGGCAAGCATAGTCGTATGGACCCATTAGTATGGTGATATGTTAAACAAGCCTTTCTTTTCCTTCATTTAAGTTTCTGTTGTCAAGGTGAAACTCAACAGGATATAAGATACTGGCATTGTATTTGTTACACTACCGATTTATATGATTTTAATTTGTGTGTTTATCTTTGGTCAGGAGGTGATATTACAACTTATGATTTCAAGTTGGGAAACGCAACAACGTTTGTGATAGAAGAGTGGCTGATTTGTTACTATGCCAGTGAGATTGTCATCTCTAAAATTGCTTGTAATTCATGCGACAAACATCAGTTGTGCACTTCTATGATGTGAATTAGAACCTATAGCTGTATTTGTCATCTTAAACTGCTAGTAGTTCCTACACAAGCAACAAATGTAAATTTTTATTATGTGGATTGTCCACCTTTTGTGAATAAGAACCTGTTGTGGCATATTATCTGTATGTTTTCCTTCTTTGATTTACAGATAGAGGAATTTGAAGAAAATAGATACCTTAGCAATAAAGAATGCAAATACATATGCATAAATTTATCAATGATGTGACTTATACATAATAGGTTTACAAAATCATTTTAGAGTTGAAAATGGGTCCAAAAGTAAGAAACAAACCCATTACGTAGGTACAAAGCAAGTCACAAGAAGCTAAAGGTCTTCGCTTGATACAAATGCCAAATGCCCATTTTGACAGTACATTTTTTAACGACAATATATTATCAAGCGCTAAACGCAACCAAAATACAAACAAAACCCACAGATCATATATGCACACACTAACATGACATACCTGATCCACATACTAACATCTAAGAATGAAAAAAAAAGTAACCAACATCAGTGCATACCCACAAACCCAGGACTTTAACTTGCAGACCCACAAAACATCCATGTTTTAGAATGAACAAGGATTGAAGCCCGCGCTTCGCTGCGGGGCGCTGGTCTTTTTTTTTTGGTTTTCGGTGCAATTATAGTCGTTTAAAACAGATACGTTATGCATTAGATGATTAAGTTACCGCTTACATTATATCAATCTTGCATATTTGCCGACTATTGCCTTTTTCCAAAAGAGCTTTGCTAACATGGTTGTACATACCACAGCAGGAATATTTGTTTGTAGGTCACATGTTGTAGGTCACATTGCGTAGTTCTGAATATTTAGTCTTCTTTTTTCTTCTTTTGTTGGCGATGAAACTTGGAGTAACAGAGATCTTTTTGTTGTGGTTGGTTTCTCACCTGCTTGTTGTGAACCTGCTGTTTCATTTTCATGAGTGGCTATTGCCGTGACAAAGGTTTGCGCCGCTGTATCTTATCACATCATGCGGTTGTGTTCCTGCAATGGTTATTGTGTCAGTCGTAGCACATGTTTAAAGTGCAAGATTCAGAGTTAATTTAAGGTTGAAAGTACACAAAGCAACTATGTTAGATTTGCGCGCTTGTTAAAGCATCTGAAAGCAGGGATATAGATTTATATGGGATTTCCTGTATGTCTTCGCCTCTCTTTCATGCATCCAATTATTGAAAGCAGTGATAAAAATCTTGGCCTTTAGTAAGCAACCCTATAAAATCTGACTGGCTGTCACAATTTAATTGTAACACTTGATGCTTTCTTTCTGTTAATGACAGGTGGGTCACTGCTTTTTTGAAATCCATGTAAACGACTATTTAATTTGCGCTCAGAGTGATCAAATAAGAGCAGCCACATTTAGCGCCTAATCCCAGTTGCAATAAGTGCTAGGTAATATATACTTTTACAACTGATAAGAGCATCAGGGGTGGTCCTCCGTTCCCTATGGTCTAAGTGCAGTAGATATTAACTTAAAGCAATTCCTGATAACGACTTAACATTGAAATGGATAATGAACTTTAACAGATTTCCCACGCAATGTAATTGTAATACCTGATGTTGTCACTACTTTTTTTGAAATCCATGTGAATAACAAACTAATTATTCAAATTTTGAGCATCTAACTGGATTACCTGGATTTGGATTCGTTGTTGATCGTAGTCGCCCGAGCCCTTTTTTCAGCATTAGCCATTGCAGCGCGCAACTTCTAGTTCCTGAGCCATAGTTAGTAAATTCTTTTTCGCGACTCGACAATGGTCATTGTTCTCCGAGTGCCCCTTCTTAACTTGTTCAATTGTAGCCCTGAAGAACTGAATATTATGTGAAAACACATTGTTATTAAAGAAATCAGCTTATCTTCTTATATACGCTCCAACCGTATGCACTTATAAGGAGATATAGTGTCTTATAATGTCATGGATCATATTTTCAAGCAACAACTAATGGCAAGTATATAGTGTCTTACTCCTAAAAGTTTCAGAAACAATATACTAATCTTATTATACTATATAAACTATGTTGTAGTTCACGGCTCACGCATAACTTAAAAAGCTAACAAAGTCTATGTATTTGTGCATATTAGAGGTTCACCATGTTAGTGTCACTTCTTATGTATTCATAATATGCGTTTATGCAGTATATGAAATTAAGGAACCATTCATGATTCATCCAGTGTTGATGCAACACTCGTGAGATGGACCAAGACCATCACGACATCATTTTAAATAGAATGTGTTCGTTTAATATTACAGAGTACTATAACTAATGTTTGTTGACACCTCTTTCTTGCTTAGCACTTAGATATACTGTCTAAGTTAACTAAAGGATTTAATCTACACATTTGCGAAGTACTTTTGCAAGTGTCCCTGTGATAGGTAGCTATTGTGTAGCTTAACTCTAAATCAAACAAGGTAGTAAATGAGAAAGTAACTACCTTTCCACAGCTTCAGCTCCTTTTGAAGCTGCACGTCGGGCAAGTTGATGTACTGCTGAGGTAGGACAGCGGAAGATAGTTTCGTTCACAGCCAACGCTAGTGTGCCAACCTGGAACGTAATAGAGCATTAATAAAGAACAAGATTCCATCCTTGACTATTACTAAGCAGTGGCAGAATTTATTCTAATAACTACCACTCGTCAACTGATAAGTGATAATTGTGAAATACTTACTCCTAGAGTTGCGGTTGGGAAATCCTGCACCAGTTGATGTAATACCTATTCCATAAACAAACGGAAATATATATCAGCTTGCAAGATCATTAACTATCAATGCCTAAAATGCAAAATTAAAAAAGTCACTAATGTTAAACAACCTCAAACACACCTGAGGTAGAAACCACGATCTCCAGCTGCAATTCAACAAACATCATGGGGACGTCAAAAGATAACAATTACAATATCAAAAGTTTCATTCCAAGATAAGACAACCAATCATCCTACATCTAAAACTGGATAGAACTATAAATATGGCAAAAATATGTAATATAGCATAGCAAAACTACAACCTATGATTGATAGTTTTCTGTTAAATATATATTGTTGTCATCAATAACATGTTATTCTTTGAACTGCACCTTTAGAAAGAGGATGACATTTTACATTTTAGGATGAAACAATAGAACTATAAGGCGTGTTGCTCACCTTTAGTCCTACTGTTGTAAGACATCTCACGCTGTATATTTTTTATGACCAAGTCTGAGAACAATTAAATAGATCCACAATATGTAAGTAGTATATGAAACTGTGCCAAGGAATCAATCCAGCACATGAAAAATCCTAAAACGCAATTGACAGAACCAAAAACACTCATTTAATAATGACGAAATAACTTGAATGACGGAATTCATAGATTTCCCTTAGGCCTTAGCTTAAAATAGAGTAAACTATTAACCCATTCATGTTTTTTATAAATGAGATAATGAAGCGAAAAATACTTTTTAGTTTGGGGTTTCAATTATCGGTAATAAAAAAACATTGCAACTGAGTCTCGTTCCATTTCCTAAATCCGATTCACCAAAACGCAACCCCCAAGTACTTCAATGCTTACAACTTCAAAGTTAAGTATATTCTAAGTATTACTACTATAGCCTTCTTTAAATATACTTATTCAACCAGTATAGAGGGGTGTTTGTTTCGGCCTATATAGCCGGCTTATGGCTTATTTGGTTTTGAGCTTATGTTTCATAAGCTCACCTTTTTAGGCTTATTTTGAAATTACTAATTGAATTGAAGTTATGTAATAATTTTACATAAGCCACATAAATTACGGTTAAAACATAGCATCATTATTAACTAAAACTAAAGACCAACCAAATATATAGAATCTCATAAACCCTAATTTAACGGAAAACAATCAAAATAATAACAGAATAACAGAAAAAACAAACCTGTAACAGATTACAACAAATAAATGATCAAAATTATAGGAGATGAATCGAGCCGCTTTTCTCACAGTTTTTGGTGTGTTTTGCGTCAACTGATTAAAACATTGACCCATTTGACCCGGTCTTAGCAGCAAAATCAGCCAGAATAGGATCAGATAACCACGACAAATTTGAGCATTTTAGATGTTCCAAAAGAAAAACTTAGAGGTGGTAATATCACCCTTAACAAGCCGATTGATCTTTAGTAATTGATCATTTTGTTATTCCTAACGATTTGAATATGGGGATGAAGATGAATGAGCTGTGTTTTTTATTTGTGTTTGTGTGTGTTTGATTTTGACGAGGGGGATCAAATTAGAAGTATTTGTGTGTTCGTTTAACAATGGTAAAAAGACTAAAAAACGTGCTCTAAGTACAAGTCCAAAAAGACAAGTTGACCACTTACACATAAATTCTACATTATGTACTTAAATAATAAAATATGGGACACATGATGGATTCTGCTTGATTCGTACGGTCACTCAGTCGTCCTGGAATTTTTTAGGAAGAAAATGTTTTTTTGTTAAAGAGTGACTAGCACCCTATATTTTGGACTATTTACGGAATTTTCCCTTACTTTTATGCAGGTATTATAGCTCAAATCTGGAAAATTATAGAGTATGCTCAATGATAGCTTTCTCGCAAGATAGCTTTCTCGCAAGCTACATTTGCCCCGAGAAGTACCGTTTTCCCTTAATTTTCCTATTTTCTAGTTATCAGTTATCGCATTGAGGGCAATGTTCAACTTAAGTGTGGAGGAGAGCCAAATAAGAAAAATTAATAAAATTAATCATATCCCTCCATGTTTGCCTTGCCAAATTTTTTTAATGCAAATCTCAAAAAAACTTAAAAATTAATATATATGCTTTCAATATAAAAAATGCTCTTAGTAAGGCAAGTCCAACCGGATTGACACCATAACTAGCACAAATCTAGTCCACTAAATTGTGAGAATTTTAAGCCATAGAATATATTCGGGTACCCACCTTTGGTACCTAAGATAATTGATATCTTTAGCTTGTTCGAGTTAAGGTTTGAATGCAATTGCAAGTGTCTCATCCGTCGTTACGGCTGTGTATTTGTAATTTGTCGTCTTTTCTGAAGCAATGGTATTGGTTGAAAATTATATTTGAGTGAGCCGGTAATTTAGAAGCTCTAGAACTTGTGCTTGATCATCATTTACTAGAGCGAAGCCAGATTAATTCATAAGCAAAATCATATGTTATGAGGAGAAATAAATCCTGAAAGTTCCTGCAGCACTCCCTTTTAATGCTAATTGTTGACGTACAAAAGATTGAAGAAAATTGCTCAAAATAAAGTTATGTGCCAAGCCCTGGTTATCAATGGTAAAAAAAGAAAAAAAGAAGAGAGAAATAAAAATTTAAAGTTTCAAGGTTTGTTCGGCACAAGAGATCTGTGTATGCTATTCTCCTTCATCAGTATCAAGTTCCGCCTCTTCTGTCATGTTTATGTGTCAAGTACAAGTCTATGGTAGCTGTCTAGATTATGTCTGCGCATCTGAGTGTCATAAACCCGATCCGAGTGGCTTGAGTGAATTAAAAATCAAACACATTTCCCTGTGAGGTGCTTTATTATGTGTCTATGCCTGAAAAGTTAACTAAACCAGTAAACACTTGTTAAAAAACAAAAATTCTTTTTTTTGGTAAAGGGTTACCCCGATAAATTTGTATTAATCACAAGAACAAATCAAAGTACAATGGAATGTGGCTAAGGTACCACATTAACCTTAAGCCATAGCTTGAACCTCCTATGCAACTAAGTGACATGCCACTAGCTGCTATCTAGCCTAACAAACAAATTCAGCCATACAATCTAAACGTATTAGGCATTTTCCACTCCGAAGTCATCCCGAGCTCAAAGGAAATAAAGTTCAAGTGTTTTCGATTATTGGAAAGCAAGTTAAAAAAGAAAAAAGGCTCAAGGCTGAAAAAAACACAAGTACGCCGCACTTTCCCTAAGTGCGCCGCACTTCCAAGCGAGAATTAAGAAATAAAAAGTGAAATAAGAATGTAGGAGCATTAAATCACCAAGGTGCGCACAATATAACTTTGTGCGCCGCAACTTTCCCATCATAAACTATGAAGAAAAATCAAATGGAATTACAATACCCATCGCATTTACACCCCCCTAGTGAGCGCCAGCACAATCTTTTGTGTGCCCTGCACAATCTACTAGAGACTCTTAAAAATGCATCAGCTACTATATTTTCACTTCCCTTCTTATAGTTGATCTCATAATCATACCCCGAGAGCTCAGGTAAGCACTTTGTTTGGAAAGGTGCAGTTAATCTCTGTCCTAATAGGTACTTCAGTATAGTGAGTTAGTTTTGATTCGTGAATTGGCCTTTTATCCAAACAAGATAACCCCTCCATCTGTCTTAAAATCTGAGAATGCTAGAAACTCCTTTTCATATGTTGATAAAGCCTGGTGTTTGGGAGATAGTGTTTTTGCTCCAAAAAGCTATGGGATGCCCTTCTTGTTGTAGCACATACCCAATACCTTTACCTGAAGCATCTGTTAATTACAAAGGTCTTTTGAAAATCTGGCTGGGCTAGTACTGGTGCTTGTAGCATTGCCTCTTTTAAGGTCACAAATGAAGTTTGTGCAGCTTCACTTCACTAAAATGCATTTTTCTTGAGCAATACAGTTAGTGGTTGACTAATTAGAGCATAATGTTTGATAAATCTTCTGTAGTAGCCAGTTAGACCCAAGAACCCTCTTAAAGGCGATTTACTTATTTTCTTGCCGGCGAGTTGCTTATACCGGCGGGTTGCTTATACCGGCGGGTTGCTTATACCGGCGGGTTGCTTATACCGGCGGGTTGCTTATCACGGCGAGTTGCTTATCACGGCGGTTTGATTATTTTATTGATCCAGCGAGTTGCCTTATTTCACCAGCGGCGGTTTGGTCACTATAGGCAGCGGTTTGATTATTTTATTAAGCCGGCGAGTTAGCAAAAATATAAGAGGCGGTTTGCTTGATTTATTTGGCAGCGGTTTGGTGACAGTTTGAATTTTTTTTCAGGCGGCTGTTTGCAATCATCCTAGGCAGCGCTAAAAAAAAAAGTACTTTTGGCGGGAAAAGTTAAGAAAAATTTAATTTTTTCTATAGCCTTTTTATCCCATTTTTACACCAAATTTAAATTTTGGTAATAGGAAAAATTTTTGTTAAAAAATTCAAATTATTTTTGGCGGGAAAAATTTAGAAAAAAAAATAATTAATTTTTCAATAGCTTTTTTAGCTAATTTTTACACAAAATTTAAATTTTGGTAATAGGGTAAATTTTATGTTTTGGTTAAAATTCAAATATTTTGGGTCAAATAAACAAAACCGTCAACCTAAACAGGACTTAAACTACATTTTTAATCAAACAAAAAAACCTACCTTAACATCAAACGATTATTCATTCACGGTTTTCTATGAATTTTGTAAAAATCACGTTAAATCTTTTATCGGTTTTACATAATAGTCTTGTAGAATCCCGTGGAACGATAATTGCATTAAAAACACAAACATCAAATCACATTATCTACTTAAGATCCTTAATTTTATTTCACACATCGAATTCCAATGGAATCTTCGAATTCTAATTCAAAAGAGAGAGCTTCAACTGACGCAACGGCTCGCAAAACAAAGGCACTCCAACTGCATGGCGTGGGTTGAACAACTCGAGACACATCTTCATGATCCTATCTCCTTAATGCGCCTTATGCTATGATGCAGATGTAAACCCAGCATTTCTACTCTCAGCTAATCATTCTTGGTGAAGAGCTTCAGACTTTTAGATTGAAGATGTTTTCATAATCTGGAATCAGTTTAGGCTACAACTTGAAAGAGAGAATCTTCATTGGGGTTAATGCAAAGACTTGTCTCAAGCACTCAGAAACACAGATGGGTACAGACGTGATGTTATCGAGAACCTGGATCCACTTGAAGCAGTCATCATAAAGTTGTAATACATATGCTGTAGTAAGAATAAAGAAAATGAAGTTAATGCACTAGAGAGAATGGAAGTCAAGTGCATCCGATGAAAGACTTCATGAGCATCACAAATTAAGTCAAGTGCAGATGCAGTCTCAAAGATATTCAGATCAACCAGTTAAGCAATGGATGACAGCTTGATTGTTCAAAAGGCAGTTTGATAGAGCTGTAAACAATGATGAATTCAGCCAAATCAGAGATTGAAATCATATGCAAGGCAAGGAGGAAAGGTCGATATGCATGAAGACAGTTTGATGCTGGGTTCGGTTGTCACAGGAAAGCAGTGGGACTAAAGCCCGACAAGTAGAATACATGTAGCAGTTCAGGGTGTTATACCCAAACAAGCTGTGGATGAGATATCAGACAGTAATTGAGAAGCAGCCATTTGTGAGGTACATATTGACTGCTCTACATAAATATACTTGCTAATGAACAACGCATAACTGAGCAATCCGAATCCTGTTATGACAACAATCTGTTGGAAACTATTTGAAAGCAATACCACTCCTACTTCCACAAATATGTGTCAAAGGAGGAGAGATTGACCAGGATGCTTTGCTTAAAACTGAGCTTCTCAAAGAACGAAAGATATGGTTGATAAGGGGAAATTTACAATGACACTTTCAAAACGATTTTTTACAAACTGGATAAACATTCGTATTTCAATTGAAATACAAATTCAAAAAAGGAGGAAAGTTTCAAAAGTAACAAACCATGTAAGAATCAGGAAATTTTTGAATTTCGTGAATTTCTTTTTATGACTTATATGATTTGAACGCTCAGCTACGGCCAGAACCACACATAATTTGGAACTTGAAGAAACAAATTAAAAAGTGTGAAGGGAAAAACAAGGAATTAAGCCACAGTTAAAAATGATATCGTTGTGATTGAAACGATTAACATCGAATTTCAGAACACAGTGTGGCTAAATTAATTGCAGCAAATGAGCATCTGCATAAAGGATAATGAAGCATTTGAAAACAGATTACAAAGAACTTTTTGATTCATTAAAAGACGAAAGTTCAGAATAAAGGACAACAGTGAATATTTAATTTCTCAAATAATCAAAAAGTTCATGTCGAAAATGCTGATTTAAAAAGCTAAGCCTTCAGAAAAAGGTTCTTTGCAAATGCGGCATTAAAAAATTCGAACTTAGAACGATAAAAGGAAATAGCGTGGATACTAAGTTTGCCAATGCATCAATCTTGGGGAAACTGCATTTACAACCATCTAGAAACCATTTATTTGTTAGACAACCAAATGCGTTTACGTCTGAACGACCTAGAATTTCAAGACCACGGTTTGCCTCCCAAGTTGATGAGAAAAATCCGATTTGTCAAAAACAGCGTCACTCCTTCATTATTGCATTAAAGTTAGAGAATCTGCTGCTGCAACACCTCATCAGGTGAATGCACCTAACTACTCTAGGAATAGTCATAAAGAATCGTATGGTTCTAATGATATGGTTTATGCGTACTTTTTAGAGGATGCTAGGAAAATGACACAAGACAAAACCAGGATTCCTAGTCATAAGGATATGGCCTCTACTAGAGCACAATGCCAATCCCTAATGTTGTACACCAAAAACTAGAAAATATATAGGCATTCTCTGTATCTAAGTGTAGTGGTGGAATGTCAAATGGTGAGCCTCTAGTAGATCACTCTAGGAATTCTAGTTTCTTCTTGGACTCCAAACAATTGGTTTGTTCGATTTGTCATAAATATATCTTTAATACAAATCATGATGATTGTATAACAAAGATCCTGAATAAGGTGAATTTATCGTGCCTAAAGTTCAGTCCCCCAAGATCAGAAACAACAATCCCGTTGAACCAAAGAACCACACTCATAAACCTGGTAGGCAGAATGGTATAGGACAAAGGTTTTCTCTCAATAAGTCTTCCGCTGTGCATGAGAAACCACACACTCCTAGATCTTGTCTTAGGTGGAAACCAACGGGTAGAATTTTCAAGACTGTTAGTCTTAGGTGGATACCTACTGGAAAGGTGTTCATCGATAGCACAACCAAAGTTGACAGTGAACCTCCAAATGGTTCAAATGATGATATCACTAACCCATATGAATGCAATCAAACTCTTTATGTTAGTGCAGGTACTTCTAACTCAAGTGCAGGTACATCTGTCAATCCTTTAAAGGAAAGACTCGGAGTTTGGTTACCAAAAAGACTGATATCTCATACGTCAGGAGTTCAAGGAATTCAAATCTGATGAACATGCTTCAAATGATGTCTGTTCACATCAGTTCAGGCCTCGTTCTTCATCTTGATGTCGTTTGGACAAAACAGTTCAAGCCTCGTTCTTCATCAAAAGATGTTTGGATAAACCGGTTCAAACCTCGTTCCTTAATGTCAAATCTGTTGGCATCTGTTCCTTAAAGTAAAGAAAGGTGTACGCCTTCAGAGAAAAGGAAAGTGTACGTGTCAGTGCATTTATCCTTGACAACGAAAAGAGAAATCTTTTCGGTCATGAGCTTAAGATAATCAAAACATTCCAAGTTTAGAAGCTCATGGTAATGGCTTGTATATCAAATGTTTAGATTGAACCCTATCTTCAGTATAAAAGGAAAATGTACTTGTTTGCTGCATTTATCCTTAATAACGAAAAGAGAAATCTTTTCGGTCTTGAGCTACTTTCGAAACACTTACTTGTTTGTTAGATAAGTTGATGGCTTTCGTATTCTTTTATTCGAAACGGTTTTTCAAAGGAAAAGAGAGTGTACGCTTAGTGCGGCTTTATCTTCAAAAGAAGAGAAATCTTTTGTTTCTTGACCATTCTCAATTAAAAAAGCTTCATATTTTTCCATGCTTGTTCGTTTGTTAAGTGGACAAACGTACATTAGCTGGTATTATATTTCACTAGTATCAAATTTAGCAATGCATATGCCAATTTTGAAGGGGAGAATAGTGAATTAATGTGTTTAAAACGTTCTATTTGTATTTGAATTTGTGTAATAAAATGGTCAAATGTGAAAGTGTAGGGTGTTAAATCTGTAAGGTGTTAAATCTGTCTGTAGGGTGTTAAATCTGTCTGCTAGGAGATTAAGATAATCAAAAATGCCTTGGATCTTGCTTAATGTTAGATATGCGATTGAATATTTTGGATGGCGGAATGTTAACTACTGAATGCGTTTGGTGATTGTTGGGCTGTGTCTTAGGCCAATTGTCCATGTCTTGGCCCAATAAGCCCAATAAACCTCTTAGGCCTATTCCAAAGGACCATTTTACTTGTTGACTCCCATACGGGCTTAGTTAACTTGTCATTGAGCCTATCAGATAATCTCTAGACCATCGACCAAGGTTGACCAATGTTGACTTAACCCAATGTCTAGTGACTCTAATGTGGAATATCTTCGTGCTAATCTGAATATCAAGGGCATGTCAAACTCAAGGCGAACATCTTTATCTAACGTTGATTATATGCTATGTTTGTCTATCTTTGTTGATATTCTTTAACAGATACGATGGCAGAAGAGAATATTCCTGCACCTGAACCTACAAGATGAGATGAACAGATCCTTCATTGCTCAAAAGTTCATATTTGAAGGGGTAACTTTCTAAAGATCTACAAAAGTTGCAGAAGAAATCCTATCTTCAACATTTCAGTTGATATTTCAAGAACAAAAGCTTCGTAGGGCATTCACTTGCATCAGCAAATTCCCTCTTTCTACATTCAAACTGTTCTGGTATACTCTGACTTCAGATGCAAAGACTGGGGTTTATAGCTTTCCAACATGATGAAAAATGTTTACTTCTGAGTGCTGATCGTTTGCGGAAGGCCTTAGAGATCACTTCCTGCATGTACCAACTCATCCACTAAACCCAGACTAGCTTTGGAATTGGTAAACTATCAGCTTAACTGAAGGTGAGAAGAAGCTGTTGCAAGAGAAATTCAGCTACTCATGGCAAGATTAGTGTCTGGACCAGACCCTGAGCTATGCTAGAAGACTAGACGTGGATCAAACTCTGGAAAAATTACCATGGGTATCTTGCTGGACCAAACCCTGAGAAATGGATGATGATTTCCATCGCGACACAGCATACCCAAAGGTTCATGAAAATACCTGAAGCTCATAACAGACGAATTGTGTAATCGTAGATAATCCAGGAAAGTCATTCTGGTTTTAATGTCTTCATGAAAAATCTCGATGACACTTATAACTTTGGGGATCAATTTCTTCATGACAAACCAACCGAAGATGATCAGGAGAAATCTAAAGTTATAGAGGAGTCTGATTCCACCATACCTGATCCAAGTCATCAGACAGTAACGTCAATTCCTCCAATGATTGCTCCCTTCACAGATGTCTCATCTACTAAGCCGTCGTTACTGGTCACTCATCCACCAATCAACACGGAAGCTACAACAATCACCACCTCTCTGCCTGAAATCACTCCATTCATCGCCCTTCAGCTAAGAGTGGCAAGATTGGAGCAAGAGATGTCTGAAGTCAAGAAGACTGATCACTCTATCGATGTTTTGGCTTCAATCAAATCCCAAGTTCCTACGGTTGTTGATAAATATCTAGGAACAAAAAATTGCTGTTGCTCTCCTCTTAAGATCTTGTAACGTCACAATGCAAATTTAATCGATAAAATTCCTCTGCCCAATGCCTGGCCCTGAGTCCATCATGAATCTAGAATCTGAAAGAGTCCAGAGGAGATTATCAGAAATCAAAATGGAACAAGGTGAGGTGAAACCAAGATTCAACTTACTCAATTTGTCAACAGACAAGGTGGCTCTTGAAGACTTTGTTCTAAAGATGTCTCTGTTCTAACCCATGAATAAGAACAAAGACTGCAAACCAGAAATCCTGCCAACTATCCATCTATACCTTGCTCTTATGGATGCTTTAATAGCAGATTGAAGATGCCATGGATAAGGAAGTGGACAATCAAGGTTAAAGACCACAAGATGTAAGCATGTTAGTGATGATGAAGAAGACGATGATGTGATGAAGGCCCCCCACCAACCCCCCCCCCCCCCCCCCACCCCCCCCCCCGCCCCCCCCCCCACCCCCCACCCCCCCCCCCCCCCCCCCCCCCCCCCCCCCCCCCCCCCCCCCTCCCCCCCACCCACCCCCCCCCCCCCCCCCCCCCCCCCCACCCCCCCCCCCCCCTCCCCCTTTCAGCTGGATCAAACAGGGTAGGGTCTGCCCAAAGTTAAGAAGACACGAATCTGTACGCCTTCTGGGTCAGCTCAGCCTCCTTCGGAAAAGTTGATCAAAACCACGGGAGTCTAATGCATCTGCTTCCAAGACAACATCAGCTCTTACTCATACGTGATGGCAGATTCATTGACACTAGAGATGATGTTGTAATCTCTCTGATGCATATGCCTTCCAAACAAATCAGGATACCTGGGGGGTGACACAGTCTGATGCATATGTGAATCTGAACCCGAGCCCACACAAAGAAGACAGTCTGGTATTGCTTTCTAGAGATTCCTTTATTGTGTCAAAGAAGAGGTCTTCTGATTCGTCTAAGAAGCTCAAGGGTATTCAAACTCTTACTCCTGCTGAATAAGAGGCTGCTGACATTATGAAAGCTTCTCAAGGAAAAGCAGAAAATGAGTAAGAGACAACCTGGAACTGGAGGCTCATAATGAAGAATTGGTAAAATACTAGGGGTTCTGATGAGTCCACGTCATCTCTAGAGCCTCAATGTGAAGGAAATGATCCAAGCCAGGGGTTCATGATGATGGGAAAAGCTAATTCTTTTGTGGGAAGCCAGATGTGGTCAGTGTACATTTTGACAGAGATTGATAATGCGGGGATGATAATGAGGAATACTTAGCTTATTCCTGAAGAATCTATATATAGTATAAGATGAACCAGGAAAAACTACTATGGCAAACCGAAGTTGATCCATGGTCACTGTTAATATCCAACAGTTTCTTCATCTGTTTCCTTTACTGATACTTCAGTCATGATCTCTTATCTCCTAAACCAGTATTCCCCTGTCAAGAATCATTCATTATAACTTTCACCACCAACTTCCGCAATACTGCAGAGCAGTTCATATCTTGAAATGGTCAAGTCTCGACTCCTGTGCAAAATAAGTTCAGGAACTGCGCCCTTCTTTGATGACTCCTGGATACATCAGTTCAGGACTCGTGCAAAACTCAGTTTCTTCCAACACCATATGTTCCACCAATCCAAGAAAGGACTATGAGATCCTTATTGTAACCATTGTTTAAATGGGTACTAATTATATTCTCCAATGAACTGTTTTCCAGATCCGTAGCTATTGTTGCTTCAAGAGCTGTGATCCAGTAGTTTCCTTCATCGATACCAATGATCAAGATGTACTATTACTGTTAATTCAACAACAAATCAGGAAATTCAATCTTCAAGCACTCATCAAGGTGTTGGAGAATCAAATTCATGGACATCAAAATTGCATAATTTAAATAATGCACCTCCTTCATATTACTTCTTCAAACTCTAGTTTTGAAGAAACTAATGGACAGGGGTCATTCCATTAAAATTTGCATCATTCTTATTCAACTGTTTAATACTATCTCTAAGTTGACAAAGAATCACTCATCTAGAGAATTGTTATTGGCGATCCTCTCGTCCAATTTCAACATAAAGTCTAACTACAAGAACATGCCATTTGGAGCTACTTTGACGCAAACGAAAATCTAACTCCATTCGGTGTGAAACAGTATGGTTGAGATCTACTATCTCAGAGATAGTTTATGGTTTCTGAACAATTTTGTTCAGGACCCGTGCCTCAATTCATGGCTCCAGTTCATAGCAGTTCAGGACCCGTGCTTCATGAAATGATGTCTGATCACAACAGTTCAGTCCTCGCTCCATAACGACAAGAGATGTCTGTTGAAAATGTCTCTTCAGGCCTCGTTCCTCAAGGTCAAAAGGCGTCAGATTATGATAACTCTGACCCCGTGCCCCCAAGACAAAATGTTGTTCCTACAGCAAAGAAGACAGATTCGTCACAACAAGGGTTGGAATTTCTCTTTAGTCCTTTACTTGAAGAATATTGCAATCCAACACCTGGTCAAGTTGAGGAAAACAACAATAATCAAGCACGATGCATGTTTCTAAGAAGATGAATTTATCAATCCTTTTTGTACACGGGTACAAGAAATTGGTGAGTCTTCTCAAGCAACAATTGATAATACCCGATGTGCTTATTTCAACAACAAAGGTCCATGATTAGATGGACCAAAGATCTCCATTGGACATGTTCCGTGGGAAATCCAACCATTTGCAGTTCAAAACAGACGACAGCTTGCCGCAGATCCCTGAAATGTGTATGTTCGCACTCACGGTGGTATTGTTGTACCGAAGAAAACATTAAGGAGGCATGGCTGATTCTGCATGGATCCGATGCAATGCAGGATGAACTTCATCAGTTCGACAGACTAAAAACGTCTGGCACTCGGTCGGACAAACCATTTTGGCTAGATGGTTATTAAGATTAAGTGGTTATGGAAGAAACAAAAAGGTATGAAGTTCAGCTATTTCTTCTGTAATTCGCATCAAAGCACGACTTGTTACTTAAGGTTATGTCTAGCGTTGTGGGTATTGTTTTGATGTATCAGTTGCCTCCAGTTGCGCGCTTTGAAGCTGTTGGATTTTTGTTGCCCAAAAGGCCACATGTCTTTTCCTTTTTTCAGATGGACTGATTTACGCATTTTCTTAATGGTCCACTAAAGGAAGAGGTTTAATTTGCTCAGCGGAAGGGTTCGTTGATCCAGATCATCAGAAAATGTCTACCTTCTAAGTATAGGCTTTGTATGGATTTATGCAAAGGATACATTAGCGAGGCCTAGGTTGATTGAAATATCAAACTTCCTGATGTCAAAGTTTTTCTAAGGTACAATGACCCAACTTTATTTCAAGATAATATACGGGGAGGAATATTTCTACTTGTGCAGTTTTACGTTGAATGACCATAATTTTTTGGGTCTACAATCCTAAATATTCCATAAAGATTTGAAAAAGTTATTGCACAGTAGATGTGATATGTCCCTTAATGGGGAGATGAAATTCTTTTTAGGACTTCTGATCACCCAGTCCCCAAAAGGTATTTTTATCAATCAGGCCTGTACGCTTTAGAAATTTTAAAAAAGCAAAAAATATGGACAATTGTCACTCCACTTTGGTACACCATGGCACAAAACCGAATCTAGATGTTGATTTGTGTGGAGAACCAGTAGACCAATCTTAATTATCGTAGTAAAATTAGGTCTCTATGTAATTGACACTAGTAGTCCTGACTTAGTTGCAAGCAGTATTTACTATTGTGCTCGTGATCAAGCAACGACCAACTCAAAAAGCACCTCAGGAGGTTGATAAAAGTATCTATAAAATACCTAAAGGGTACCACGCTACATGGGACTCTGGTATCCAAGGGATTCTGGCTTTGAACTTAACAGCATTTTCAGAACGTGATCATTGCCGGATGCATTGATACTCGAAAAAGCATCTTCTGGAGGATTCAGTTTCCTTGGTGATAAACTTGTAAGCTGGATGTCAAACGAAACGAAACATGCACTACTTTCTTCAGCAGAGGCAGAGTACGTGGCGTTAATTTGCAAGTTGCGCTGTGCTCAAGTAATTGTGGATGAGGTCACGGCTTAAAGTTACTCTGCTTCACACTACAACCAAAATAATGTTGTACTTCGATTACAGTCAGCTTAGCAGTTCTCATGCAAAGTCGTACAGTCACTCTCATACAAAAGACACATCATACTCGGTATCATCTTCATAAGGAACAAGTTGACAATGATATTGATTTCATTATTTTTTGTCAGAACTGAATAACCAATTAGATGATTAATTTATGTTAAGCATTCATGAGGATCGGTTTTTGCTATCTTGTCAGAAGATGGTATGAGATGTTTGACTCCAGCAGAACTGGAGGTTCTGACAAACATAACTGCTTGATAGTATCATCAAACATCATCTTGTAAAAAAAATGGCTTATGTACATTTCTGTGCATAACCCGGGCCTCATCGTAAAGGAAAATACACGTCTCAGTGCATTTTTTCTTAGCAACGAAAAGAGAAGTCTTTTCGGTATGTGTACTCTACAAACATTCAAAGGTTTTGGCTCATGACATGGCTTGCAGATATTTCTGACAAGCAACCGCTTGTCAATCTGTGGAATAGCAGTTCGTCGTAAAGAAAGTTGTTCCTGACAAGGGTAATTAATTTTTCCCGGGGCATGGATTATTTCATATTCCATGAATCATATGAAGAAGTGGTCGTTTCAGTATGCATTTATTTGTCAAAATTAAGTGAAATCTTATTTCATTTGGGGAAAAGTTGTCTTCACAATGTTTTTAAATCAATATTTTAGTAATCACCGAAAAGTTTTCCAAGATTAATTCGACCTCTCAAACAATGACTTACAGCTCTTTAAATAGAAACGGGGTCATTTATTTGAGGGGGAGGAAAGTGTTCAAATAATCTTTTAAACAGGTCTTTCAAATAAGTCAAGATTAAACAGTTGACAGTTTTTGCATAAATGAAGATTAACAATTTAAAGGGAGTTAATTCATATTAATTACTGTGCGTTAGATTTCATTTGCTTCTATAGTTAGGGACTTAAAACCTTAAGACAGCGAATGCCGAGGCCTCCCTCACTCTTTGGCAAACAAATAACATCCCAAGACACCTTTGACTTACCTCTTTTGTATTCTCCATTACACCATAGGAATCCTCGAATGAGCTGTTGTATGTCATCAATAATACCAAAAGGGATTGATAATACCGACGCCCAGTACACTTGCATAGAAGAGATCACTGAATTACATAGTTGTAATCTACCTGCAAATGACAAAGATTTGTTTTTCCAATCCCTTATACGATTTCTCGCCTTTACAACAAGAATTTTACAATCCCGATTGAGAAGCCGAGACGATATAAGGGGAACTCCAAGATACTTTACCAGGAGAGTACCTTCCGAAAAATGCATAACATTTAGAATAACACTCTTAACATGGTTAATTACGTTGCAAAAGTACACCGTGCTCTTTGGAATGCTTGGCACCAGCCCCGACACGAGTTTAAACTCATTTAGAGAATCCATGACAACCTTGGCTGACTCGACATCACCACGTGCAAAAATGAACAGGTCATCGGCAAAACATAAGTTTATAATTCCTAGTTCCTCACAATGCTTATGAAACCTAAATGAACCAGATAATCGCACTCTCCTTTGCAAAATCAAAGTCAAAACTTCCATTACAAGCGTGAATAAATATGGTGAGAGAGGATCACCTTGACGTAAGCCCCGCTTGCCTTTAAAATACCCATGGATATCACCATTGATGCATATCGAATATGATGGGGATTTCACAGAGGCCATGACCCAATTGATCATAGTTTGATGAAAACCAAAACATTTAAGAACAAACCCCAAAAATCTCCAATTCACCGTGTCGTAGGCCTTTTGAATGTCAACCTTGAAGGCACACCTAGGCGGACCTCTATCACGATGATAATTGTGCATAAGCTCCTGTGTAATGAGAATGTTATCCGATATGCGTCTACCAGGTATAAACGCGGATTGATTTCACTCACCACTTCTTTAAATGCTTGAAGGTAAACAGTCTCTTCGTCTCTGAGATTGCAATTTATGGGGTCCATATCAAACGCTTTCTGAACTTCATCAAGCTCAGTTCGCAATTTATTAACACGATCATGTAGATTACCTTGATCGTGTAATAACTTGCGTAAAGGTTTCTTTAGGTTCTTCATCCGCTGGACCAATCTAAACATGGAATGCCCTTCAATTTGAACACTCCAATTTGCAGCAACCACCTCCTTAAACACGGGTTTATGGGAAAGAAAATTATAGAACTTGAACGGCTTAGGCTTACTAGTCGAACAAGAGGGCAATTTGAGCACTGCTGGGGAGTGATCCGATAACCTATATGGTTGAAATATAGCATATGCACCCGGGAACTCCTCAACAAAATCAATATTTCCCATAACACGGTCCAACTTCTTAAGGATCCCATTTCTGCCTTTAGGTTTCTGGTTCCATGTATAGTGCAATCCAAAACTGTTTATATCCATAACTTCGATGCATTTAACGCAGTCTTTAAAATCACACATACCCAGATTCATTGAAGACGAACCAGTATACCTATCTTCAATATTTAGGGCAACATTAAAATCACCCATAAGAATCCATGGGGAACCACGAACCACCAATTTATGAAGGTTCAGTTCAGCCCATAAACGTCTTCTATCCTTGTAGTGGTTTCCTGCATAAACAAACGTACAAAATAACAATTTATTATCAGCCTTGTGAAAGATTTTTGTGTGCATAGCCTGGTCCGATTGCGCAACCACCACAATGTCCACAACATCTTTATTCCAGCCAAGGATGATTCGGCATCCCTTGGTACACAAACTAGCATTAGATGACCACTCCCAACAGCGAAAAACTTTCGAGCAAACGTTTGTCAATGCTACAATATCCACATGTGATTCAAGAATTGCACAAACGCTAAGGTTATTTTCATGCAACACCTGACGAACCTCGGATTGTTTAGGGGTCCGGTTCAAACCCCTTATATTCCACGAGGCTAAGCTAAACATGAGGAACATCTGTGGAGGGAGTGCTTGCCCCCTTAGCTTTCATCTTTTTTGGGTTATCCTCAACAAAAACCTCTTCAATCTCACTTTCCGAATCATCATTATAAATAGTTGTTGTATCAGATATATGTGTCTGATCGGTAACCCCCGTATCACTATTAGGATCCACAACGGACGTAATATCGTTTAGTTTCTCAAACAAGTTACGAAGCTTTACTCCATTGTCCTCTCCATCATTCCCCTTCTCCTTTTCATTAGTCTTAGTCCCAGATGTGGATGGAATAGAGTCATTATTTTTTTGTTTAACCGGCTGGTATTGGAAGTTCTTTGAGTTATTAACCTTGAAACCTCCAGCATGGTTCTTCGAGTTTATAGCAGGTCCTTTACCTCTCTTCTTTCTATTCGTAACAGTGGTAAATCCATCCTCAGGAGCAGCCACTGGAATTATATGTTGAGCAGGAACCTTTTTTGGACAGTTGTCTAGCGTGTGGCCAAAAACATGACAATCATTGCACAATGGGGGCTTCCATTCATACTCTATTTGGATTTTAACCATAGTATGACCAGCACTTTCCTCCTCACCTTTAGGTATAGCCATGATAACCTCATGTTTAAGCTCTTTGTCCGCACTCACCTCAATCAAAGCTCTCGCAAAACCAATCCTACCCCAAGTTTCCACACACATAGTACTAGTAAACGCATCCAAACTGAGCGGATTCCCAATTTGGGATGCAATAAGGCTCAAGCCATCAGCAGTGTATGCAACCACATGGACTTTATGCATCTTGACCCATACCGGAACCCTAGTTACTTCATCTTTAGATAAGGTCATGTTAGGAGACCACTTAGTAAGTATAAGTGGTACATTCCTTATCAGCCATGGACCTTTTCCAAGGACCTGTTCTAATCCCTGGAGAGATGAAAATTTGAAGTAAAACATCCCCTCATCATCACTCATAACCTTTTCAAAACCGAACTTGGCCCATGTATTCATCACATAGTTTTTCACAATTGGGAAAGCTACTTTTTTACCAACGAAAAACCCTACTAAAGAGTTTTCATATTTATGTTGTACAGCCTTTACTGCAGCAAAAGGTAGCTCAAAGTCCGAATTTTCAATGACCTTCGGATTCACCATCTTCCTAAAATTCACTTTCTTTGCATGCGTTTCAGAATTAGTCACCATACTAGCAAAAGATACTTTTTGCGTAATCACACTTTCTTGCGCAGATGACTTCATCGCGTTACCTTCATTGCTCTCCCATGCATCATTAGTTTGTTCCAATTGCGAAACCTTAATCACAGGTTCCACACAAGAGGATGTCTTAGCTCCTCCAAATTTGACCTGACGAATCGGCATCATAGGCTTACCATCTCTTCCCAAAATCTTGCCATCAATATTCCGAATATTAGTAGCCTTAAGACAGCTACGAATTGATTGTGTTATCTTATTAGTATCATCAATAACCTCCATCTCTCAAACCCACAGCCAAACACACACCCAGCAACAACGATTAGAGAAAGAGAAAAAAACCCTAATAAATTAGGGTTTAAAAGCGATCGTCACACACCCCTAACCAGCGTCCATTTTATTGCAATAAAGGTTTTAATTAAGCGCAGAAACCCTAACAAGTTGTGGTACGCGAAATCCTAAAACCCTAAATATTGAAAACCCTAGACTTAATGATTATGTCGAATCAAATAAAATAGAATTAAAGAGCAATAACACTGTTAAAAAACCCTAATTCTCTATATATCAAATGAATGGTGATTACAAGGAAAAGAAATCGATTTGAAATCGAAACCCTAACCCTAAACCACGTCGAATCTGATACAAGAAAGATTAAGCTTAATAAACAATGAAAGAGCAACAATAATCATACGTTATTCAATGAATGATAATCAAACAAGCCAAGAATTGATCAAAAGGAGAAGGGTGTAGGAATTCGCCATTAAGAGAGAAGAGAGAAGGGTTTTTAGCTTGATTTTAGTGAATTAAAATCAAAAATTCTCCACGTCACGATAAATGATCTTGTTTTTCTCGCTTTATATTGCTTGAGGGCAAGCAACAGCTAAGTGTGAAGGGATTTGATAACGCCTAAATTATACATGTTTTTAGCGGCGTTATTTATATATATTTTATCATTTCTCGTGAACTTTCGATACTTAATAGCATAAATTATGTTCAGGTTCACTTGAGGTCATCCCGAGCTCAAAGGAAATAAAGTTCAAGTGTTTTCGATTATTGGAAAGCAAGTTAGAAGAAAAGAAAAAGGCTAAAGGCTGAAAAAGACACATGTACGCCGCACTTTCCCTAAGTGCGCCGCACTTCCAAGCGAATTCAAGAAATTAAAGTGAAATAAATGAAGACGCATTAAATCACCAAGTGCGCCGCACAAATAACTTTGTGCGCCGCACTTCCCATCATAACTATGAAGAAAAATTAAATGGAATTAAATACCCCTCGCATTTACACCCTAAGTGCGCCGCACAATCTTTTGTGTGCCCTGCACAATCTACTAGAGACTCTTAAAAATGCATCAGCTACTGTATTTTCACTTCCCTTCTTATAGTTGATCTCATAATCATACCCCGAGAGCTCAGGTAAGCACTTTGTTTGGAAAGGTGCAGTTAATCTCTGTCCTAATAGGTACTTCAAGCTAAAGTGGTTAGTTTTGATCTTGAAATGCCTGTCCAACAGATACCCCCTCCATCTGTCTACAACCATAAGAACTGCTAGAAACTCCTTTTCATATGTTGATAAAGCCTGGTGTTTGGGAGATAGTGTTTTGCTCCAAAAAGCTATGGGATGCCCTTCTTGTTGTAGCACATACCCAATACCTTTACCTGAAGCATCTGTTAATTACAAAGGTCTTTTGAAAATCTGGCTGGGCTAGTACTGGTGCTTGTAGCATTGCCTCTTTTAAGGTCACAAATGAAGTTTGTGCAGCTTCACTTCACTAAAATGCATTTTTCTTGAGCAATACAGTTAGTGGTTGACTAATTAGAGCATAATGTTTGATAAATCTTCTGTAGTAGCCAGTTAGACCCAAGAACCCTCTTAGTTGCTTGATGGTTTGAGGTAGAGGCCAGTCTTGCATAGCTTGTATTTTGCTTTGATCAGTTGAAACTCCCTTATCTGAGATAATATGCCCAAGTACTCTACATTGTTTGTCATGAAGGTACACTTACTCAGCTTAGCAAACATGTAATGAGCTCTCATTACTGCCAATAATTGCTTCAAATGTTGCACATGTTCTTGTAAATTTCTACTGTAAATCAGAATGTCATCAAAGAACACTAAAACAAACCTTCTCAGGAATCCTTTAAAGACGGAATTCATGAGTGATTGGAATGTTGAAGGTGCATTAGTAAGCCCAAAAGGCATAACCAGAAACTCATAGTGTCCTTCATGTGTTCTAAAAGCAGTCTTATATATATCATCATCATGCATTTTGATTTGATGATAACCTGATCTTAAATCCAGTTTAGAAAACACCTTGGCCCCATTCAATTCATCAATGAGCTCTTCTATAACAGGTATGGGAAATTTGTCTTTAACTATGTACTTATTAAGTTGCTTGTAATCCACACACATTCTCCAAGTCTCGTCCTTCTTTTTAACCACCACAATAGGAGAATAGAAAGGACTCTGGCTATTCCTTATCACCCTGAATCTAACAATTCGTTCACCATCAACTCCACTACATCTTTTTGGTTGGGAGGATGTCTATAAGGTCTAATGTTGATTGGGGGAGTGTTTGGGATAAGAGGAATGGTATGGTCATGTGATGTTTTAGGGGGTAATCCTTTTGGGACTTCAAACACAAACTCATACTCCTTTAATACTTCTGATATTGGTTCAGGAATAGAGTTACTAACTTCCAGTTGAAGCAAGGTAGCATGGTAAACACAAACAGAGATTGCTGACAGTTCTGCAACATTTTTACCCTCCTCTCCTTTTTGTTTTCCTTGCATCTATTAGATAGTAGCTTGCTGAGTACCCCTCAAAATTACTTTCTTGTTCTGATAAGTAAATTCCATTACCAAAGTTTTGAAATTCCACTCTATGCTTCCCAATGTGGCTAACCATTAGATTCCAAGAACCATGTTACAACCTCCCAGTGGTAGAATCATTACATCAGCAGTGTATGTCACCCCTAAAACACCCAAGTAAACCCATTACACTCATAAAGGCAGGTCATAAAATTTCCATTAGCCACATACACATCCAAGGGATAAATTTTTCTAAGCCTACAACCTAATTTCTTAGCAATTTGTAGGTATAAGAAATTATGTGTGCTTCCTGAATCCACCGGTACATGTAAAGCATTCTTTCCTACATACCTCTTAACTCTTATAGTCTTGTAAGCATTAACCCCAAATAGAGCATTTAAAGAAATCAAGGGTTGTTCATCTGCTAAGCTATGAAAAGTGTTAACTACACCCTCCTCAGTTAGCAACAAATCACCATCTTCTTTTACATCTGTCCCTATTACTTCCAAAGAGAAAACTTGACCACTACACTTATGTCCAGACATGTATTTCTGATCACAGTAAAAGCATAAGTGTTTTGCTCTTTTTTCCTCCAATTCTTGTTGGGTCAATCTTTTAAAAGGCTTGTTTGGGATAGTGTTGCTGTTTTGTGCCAATGATGTATTTCTTCCCCAATTATTGCCATTCTTGTTAACATTTGTATTAGCAACATTGGTTTTAGGATTAGGAAGTAATGGTGCATGCCTATTCTTTGACACAGCTACAGTCTGCTCTTGCATTTTGGCTAAACAATATACACCAGTCAACTTTGTAGGCTTAAACATCCTAACTGCCATACCTATTTCATTTTTCAATCCCCCAATGAACAAATAATAGCATATGACTCAGTTACTTCCACTTTATTCATCAAAGCTTCAAAAAGATCTTGGTATACCTGAACATAAGTGGTTTGTCTGAGATTTTTCAGTTCCACCATGGGATCTTCAAACACAAAATCAAACCTTATTTTAACTTCCCTTTCATACTCTTCCCAAGATAGATTCTCCCCAAATCTTTTCACAAACTGCTTATGCCAATTGAGCGCCTTATCAAACATGTGCATGGAAACCAATCTGATCTTATGAGCATCATCTTTTATATGATCAATGGTAAAGAATTGATGTATCCTATACAACCAACCCTACACATCCTCTCCACTGAACTTTGAAAATTTCAGCTAAGTAAGCTTACCATACTGATTTTCCCCATTGTTGTATCCCTTATGGCTTGTTCCTTCCCCATTCTTGATGATATTTATCTCATTTGTTGCAAAATATTAGAACAGTAACAATTAGGGGTGAGCATGGTGCGGATCGGTGCGAATTCTGGCAAAAACCACACTGCATCCGCAATTGCGGTTTTTAAAAAGTGAGGATCCGCAACCGCGCGGTTTTTGCGGTTTCGGTTTTGCGGGTTTTTTGCGGGTTTTAACCGCACTGCACCACCACTTATAATTTATATAATTAATGTGGATTTTTGCGGTTATTGGTTTACAATGTTGGTTTTTTCGGTTATAACAATGCATATATTTAATGTAAACACACACATCACTTAGAATATTATTGATAATATGCACTAGAAGCCTTATAACACACATAAAATAATCAATGTGTCGTTTTTTGATTTAAAATAATCAATGTGCGGTGCGATGCGGGTTTTGTAGTGCGGTTTTACGAGTAAAACCGCAACCGCACCGCATTTGCGGTTTTTCTTTTTTCTTAAAACCGATCCACCGGTTTTTGTCGTGGTGCGGTTTTTATGGTGCGGTTTTTGTGGTGCGGTTTTTGCGGTTTTGCGGTTTGCGGTGCGGTTTCTGCTCACCCCTAGTAACAATCCTCTAATGCTTTCATTCATTTGATCAAGGGTTGACTGAATATTAACTAATCCAACCTCAAGATTTGGTGAATTATTCATTGTGGTGTTAGTTTGTGGTATGGTTTCAAGGTTATTTGATCTTGTTGCCACCATTGTCAAGAAAGTGAGTGAATTATGGTAGGATGATCAAGAAACGGTTATAACAGATTTGTAACAGATTTTTGATCAAATTTCGATCACCAGAATGCACTTTAATACCAATTGAAGCAATATGTTTTGGAAATCACTTAAGAAATGGCAAAACAAGCTCAATGGAAACAAACCAATAGGAATTCATAGCAAAAGAAACAGAATTCGGTAAAGGATTTGTTATTGGAAGGATGAATTGTAGTTACAATGATTACAGAAATTGATAGGAGAGAATTTGTTTACAAGTGATTTGATAAAATGAAAATGATTCATGGAATTGCTTTTTATAGGCTAAGATGTAATAACAGCTTGACAACTGATTTTGGCGCCTAAAATAACAGAACTTTGAATATTTGCACTTTGGCCCCTGAACTTTATAAAATTGTCTAAATGAGAAATTATTACTTTTGTCTTGTAACACAAACACCCAACATTGCATGCTGCGAATATACCAGATGATCAGTATGCTAGATATTATATAATCCCTACAAATATCATCACAAAACAGCTTTCTACCACTACTCCTCTCATCCTCCGATGCCTTGAAAATACACTAGAAAGCAAAGCAACATTATCCTGTTACTAAACAAAACATTAAAAACCTTTAGAAAAACAACAACCAAATATGAACTACATTCCAATCCATAAACATGTTATTCCAAATAACGCTTCTATATACACGCAACATAATCAAGAACCATGCCAGGGCCATTAGTAATACGAAGGACTTTGGACCTCATAAGGATAGTTTCAATGTCCACACAAACTTCGACGAGCTTTTGAAATCTCATATATCTTGAAAATGTTAATTACTCACCGAAATTATGATGAGTTAAGAAGCTTGATTTCAGCTTAATTCATAGTTCGAATTGCCGAACTTTAGTAAAATCCAAGCTCGAACAAGTGTATAAAAAAACCGGCTAGTTACCTACGTTAATTCTTACAAACTTTGACTAATTTAAGGCTTAGCTACATACTTCTCAAAACCAAACATCGATTTCGTCCTTTTTAACCATTGACCAAGTAAGCAACATATTACCACATCAGTCAACTACTTGTATAGTGATCAAAATCATATTAGTAAAAATAATCAAATGTGATAAACTAAAAGAGTGATGTATAATTTTGATGCAAAGGAGATATTCATAATTTTTATTGAATGTTCGGTTAAAAAAAACAAATATCGTAAGCCACATGTTAAAGCAACATATACTCCATATGAGATAATAAAATAAATAGATTATTGAAAAAAAATGGATGATGCTAGAAAATAAGGGGCTTTGACAAGACTCGAACACATGACCTAAGCTTCAAGTGCCGAGAGCCTTTGCCAATCTTCCAACACACTCACCTAAGATGAATGCATTTCTAAATATATTATATATCAAAAAGGTAAAGGGACCTCATCAAAACTAGAGTAAACTACACCGTTCGTCCTTATGGTTTGCGTTGACCGCAGCCGTTCGTCCTTTGACCGTAAAAAATGCACCGTCTGTCCTTAAGTGGTAAACGTTTTTCGTCGTTGGTCCGTCCCTCTAACGGCCATCACTAACGTTTGTTAAGTCATCACACCCAAAGGTATTTTTTGTCATTTTAAGTCTAAAACTAAGGATAAAATAGTCATTTTCCTTTTTGAGTCTGCCTATCTTTTTTCAATCACTAACACTGTATTCTCAAGTCTAAATTTTAAAGAAAGGAAAGGGATGGGATGGGAAGGGATAGTAAAGGATGACATAGTGAAGAAAGTGGTTATTGTAGCTATGTTCTCGAGTTTATATTTTTTAGTACAAACGAATGGAAAGAGAAGGAAACAAAATTACCAATTTACCCTACAAAATATAACTGATTTCTATCATTGATAAATGTTGAAGGGACGTTGGTGTCAAATCAAAAGAATAGCCTTCCGACGCATTTGCGGGCCTCAAAAATATATATACTAACTGAGTTTCATCTATAAACTTGATCAATCATTTTTGAAAGAAAAAAAACACTGGGAAAAAATTGGTACATCATGAACGTCTAAATGGGCTATAAAAAAATGGAATCGTGGTAATCGAGGTAGCATTGAAAGACAATTAAGAGGGTGTTTGGGAGTGCTGTACCTACCTGATTATCAGATTATTTCGTTATAAAAACGCAATAATCTAATGTATAGTGTTTGGGAAAGAAAAACAAAAACGTGATTATTTGCATTGTGAGATCATCAAAACGTGCTTTTTCAAAACGCAGTTCCCTTTTTTTTTATTAATTTACTGAGTTACCCTCAAATTATCTTAATATTTTGCTACTGAGAGAAAAACAGATTTAAGGAAGAAGATGACTGAGCGGCTGAAACAAAAAGAATTTGCCAAATATATATACAAACCCTATTTTCAACTTCACATGCCTTTTATTAGTTTAAGCCCATTGACAAAAAGGGTTCTTTTGTTTTCCTAAAGCCCGCTAAGCTAATACGGAGGAGTATATTGTGTTAAAATTTCTTACAAAGTTACATTCGTGTATTTGAAAGAAAGAAGTATACTAAATGGCCCATTTAAGAAAAGAAAGTAGTATACTAAATTTTTATCAGGGCTTGGAAATTATTAAGATCAAATTGGGTAGTGTCTTGAGTTTAATTGGTTTTTTCGTGTAATATTAAAAGAGGCATGTCTCTTTTTGAGGTGTTAGGAGTTCAAGCGTTTGGCTTGAGGTAAATGTGACATGTCAGCCACATTTCATTGTACTTAATTTGCTCTTGTGATTAATACAAATTTACCGGGGTAACCCTTTACAAAAAAAGAGGAGCATCTAGCTCTAGGAATATTCAAGAGGATGATCCTGAGACGGGTAATACGTCTCAATGGAATGAAGACCAAGAGTCAGATAATGAAGTGGATGAATTTATTTTTCCTGAAGGTGACAAGTTTGGTGATAAATTTGACATCCGACTGAAAGGTCGAGTTTGAAAATAAATGTTTTCTTCTATTTTCATAAGATAGGTATGTCTTTCTTATGTGGTAGTTTTTGGTAGTGCTTGTGTTGCAAGTTTTATTGAGATTGACATGTCAATCTTAAGTTGTTTTGCCCATGTAACGGGCTGGGATGTAGGATCCACCTACAACTTTTGTACTTCAACGATTTTTTGGTGTAATATATTTTACCGAGAAAACCTTTTACCCAAAAAAAACTTGTTTACAATTTGTTATAATTATATGTTAAATTTGATCATATGTAAATGTGTCTATTTTGGTCATTTTGCACATTAACTCAAGAAATAATCTGGTTTGGCAAACACAAAAAAAACTAATTATCTGATTATTGCGATATCAAACAACATAATCAAATCCAAACACTCTATTTCAAAACCACATTTTGTAACAGTTGATTATCTGATTATCCGTTTTCAAAACACATAATCTATTTTCAATAAGCAATCCCAAACACCCCGTGAATAACATACATATAAATTAAGATAGAAGGATTCTGTTGTTGAATAGAATGGTCAATAATGAGCCGCATAAAAGCAGAGAAAAAGAAAACTACACTAGGGAAATAGGGGCACAATAGTAAATTTACAAGGACACAATATATTTTCCCTAGCAGTCCGCGTAATTTTGGACGGAAAGCATTTTGAAGAAAACATACTACGCTGAACGCTATTTTTATTTATTTTCCGTCTCTTCCCTTTCCCCTCCCTTCTAAAATAAACTCGAGAACAGAGTAAACAAATAAAACATCATCATCGCTTAAAAGAAAAAACATCCTTCTGTGCCACAGTCACTTCCTCACTTTTTACCAGATGCATTATGTTCTTTAAAAAACACACACTGCATACACACAAAAACATTATCTTCTTCAACAAATAACCACCACTTCATCAAAGACTCACACCGTCACCAACCACCATGTCATCTCCATCCCTAAACCACCTGTCACTCGCCGCCGTGACCTCGCCGGGAAATCCTCCGACGACCGCCAGCAAATCCTCCGCCACAGATCTGGTATACCAATGCGGATGTCATCGAAAAATACTCATACCACCGTCAGTTTCTTTCACAGCTAAAAGAACAAGAGGTTTTGATTTTTCATATTTGACTTTGGTTTTTTGATTGTTAAGTGAAAAATTAGGTGAAAAGCACAATTTTTATTTAAAAAATTTATGTATATGATGACTACTGTAAAGCAATGGGCGTCTTCGTCTCTTCACTCCGATACCAAGGATGGGCATATTCTGAAGGATTTGTTGTTTTTCCTTCATGTACCAAGATTAGATGCATTAGTCGATGGATAAACTGAGAGCTAATGGAACAATAATAATCATCAGGATACCCACATGGCAACCGGCAAGGAAAGGGAAGTAGACATCGAGAGATGTTGATGAATGTTGAGACAAAATATTATTACGAGTAACTTGTACATTTTACGTTATGTATTACAAGTTACAATTTTGTCATTATCAAAACAAACGAGAGTGTGTAGATTAAATACCGTAATATTTGCACTAACAGAGGTGAAAATGTAGGAATGGGATAATTGTTTTATCAATTGTGTAAAAAGTAAATTTTGAAATTAAAATCATGTTTGTGTAAAAATACAATTTTACATGAAATGGGTTTTTGTATTAGATATACTTTTGAAGTTCTGGAATAACAATTATTTTGTTACGGGTATATTAGATTCAAGATTTTATTAGACTTATGTTTCTCTTTAAAAGAAATAGGCTTGGATTTGATTCTTGGTTTTTCATTATTAAGTTGGTTTGCATTAGATTTTTGTTTTGTTTTGAATGATGATAATGAGTTTGGTAAATAAATAATTTTTTGGACTTTTAATTTTTTGATGATGATAATGAGTTTAAAAAAGAATTAAATTTTAGATTTTTTTATGATAATGGAATTTTTGATAAAAATGGTGATGATCGAGAATGAAGAAGATGAAGATGTATAAAGATAGAAGATGATGTATAAAGAGGGAAGATTAAGCATGAAATGACAAAATTACCCTCATGTGGGGTGTCTTAACGATGTTTAGTAATGGCCGTTAGAGGGAGGGACCAACGACGAAAAATGTTTCCCACTTAAGGACGGACGGTGCATTTTTTTTCGGTCAAAGGACGAAAGGCTGCGGTCAACGCAAACCATAAGGACGAACGGTGTAGTTTACTCTCAAAACTAAATTAGACCCCTCATCGTATAAGTTGTTCACAATATCCAATCTGGTCTGTTGCCAAAAGTGTCATTTGTGGCCAATATTTGCCATTAGAGATCAGAATATGATGTTTTACTTGCGGAAACGCAAAGGAAGTGGGGGCCGGTAACAATGTGAAGTTGCTAAATTTCTTTGGAATCTAATCATTTTTATCAAAATTACATTTTACAGATCACTATTTACAGATATACATCTTACAGCAATGAAAATTAATCTACATGGGCCGAAAAATTAACGTCAGTCTCATCCTCGGAAGAGTCATCAGTAGGTGAATCTAATTCTATGTTGTTTAAGATCCCAGATTCAAACATCTGGCGCCTTTTAACAGCAGCCTCTACTTTTAGTTGAAATTCATCATTTGTACTTGAAAGCATGTAGCGAAGCTTGAAATTTACTCGATTATCCATAAGAATCTTGTGCCGAGGTATGATTCGCTCTTCAAGAGAATAGCTAAAGAAGCTGCAACAAATTACATACCATCATCAATGTCTTAATTTTTTTTTAAAGCTCTAAAGTAAATATAACCAAAGGGCTTGTCTATGTCGTGTGAGAAGCTTGGTTGTGGGGTCAAGTCTTGCTTAGGACTAGGACATGTAAGATAGATTTATGGTGTATATATTGTGAAATAGTTAGTTGTCGTTCCATAAAAAAATAAAGCAAATACAGTGTAAAATAGACAATGATAAACATGAGATGTTATTAATCCGACTCTTAAGGTCAAACCTAGTTTTGCTCAAATCCATGAAACAATTATTACCTAATAAAAGCGCATCACTGATTTCCTATTTTGGAATACTGACTAACAATCCTAACAAATTCATTGGACCAAATACAAAGTCAAACCTCATAATTCCCGTTGAAAAGAGACTACTTGACATAAATTTAATGCAGTAAACTAGATTATTCATTTAAATCTTGGAGTATTTGACCTTTAGAGCGAAAATGAATCTTTCCTTTATGAGAACCAAATCCAAATGATATAATTAGCAAGCCAAACATTATACCACTTTACACAAGCGATTAAGGGTAGTGTGCAACCTGATTAACAGGTCAAAAAGCGTTTGGGTCAAAAAATGGTGATTTTCAAGTACGTGAAAAACTGATTGTGTTGAGCTGATCCACAAGCGTTTTTTATAAGAAAGCGGTCTAGAAATTATATATATATATGAATCTATCTCAGACGACTTTCTTTCCCTTTAAGCGATTTGGCCATTCTTATTAAGCAAATTATTTTAGCTATAACCATGTAACCTGTTAGAGGTAACATAACCCAAATCAGCCCATTTATACATAAATAAATCGATATTGTTACTATACGACCAATACCAGTTCAATAGATGTGTGATATTATATTAGAAATCAGAATATACCGTGGAAACTCTAGGATATCGTTCAGAGGGCGGACCATGGTTCTTCTTAGATACCGATACTTTGGGCGAAGGATGTCAATGTTGTACCGAAGCAGCATGGGAAAATCAGAAATCATTTTACCTAATGTTTTCAGATCTATGCCAAGGGACAAAAAGTATTTGACATTAGGTTCCAATTTCTTTGATATGCTGCACCCCAAGAGCTCTGGCCCCAATCCTACCACCTTTCCGATGTCCGTCCGGGAAACTCCTGCTTTCGTCAATAAAAATATTACCTGTGACATTTAGCCAAGAGTTATCCATAAACCAAGAGCTTGACTACCAACGATTATAGTGTAAGGTTGGTTGAATATTCTATAGTATGCATATCCATTGTTGTGTTTTTACAAATTAATGATCATGTGTTTCACACGACTTTGGAAGGGAAGTATTTATATACACCATTTAGTCACACGAGCGAGTGCGGAGATATCTTATACACGTTATAATATCCAAGTTTCAATGGGAATAATTCAACGTTACCGAAGAATTGTTTACCTGATAACAGAAAACTTAAGGGTTTTGGTACATACCACAGGACGTATCTTCTTGTAGAGGCTGTAAGTTAGTAATGACGGAAATTTGACAAGCATACTAGCGATCCCCTTTTCTTGAACGCCTATATCACGAAAGAATTGTACCTTCAAGTAGAAAGATTTTATTATCAATACAACTACCTGAAATATTGACAATATTGACGAACAAGACTGGAAACAGATAAAATGGTAAAATGACTGAAGCATATATCACAAGTCAATATTTCTAAACCTTAGCAGTGGTATGAGGGGTAAGGTTGAAATATTAAAAAAAAAAGGATAGAAGAGTACAAAAAACCATACCTTTTGAACAATATTGCTTTCCAAGTCAAAACAAAAGACCATAGGTTTAACAGTAAGAATTCTTCTCATACCATCCCGAGAAATACCAAGATAGTAAAGGTACTTAACAAGAGGCTTCCATCTTTCTTCAATGCTACATCCCATCAATTGTGGTCTAAATGCTAGTAATCTCCCAACATCTTCATTACCGAGGCCAAACTCTTTCAGATATGCAACCTGAGAAAACCAAAGTGATACAAGAGTATTACTTTCTTCTTTTTACCAAAAGATATGATGTTTCACTTTATGAACAAAACCTCAAAAGGATTGCTTTTCATCGTCAAACAGAGCTTAATGTTTCTAGTTTCAATAATATTAGGCCAGTACTTCAAACTTTATAGAACGGAGAATCTTAGGGGATCTTTGAAATGCATTTTTGAACTGACTATTGCGACTTGAAGAATCAGAATCAGATAAACTATTTAATTTTATAACCAGTCCCTGCTTCTCCCAGCTTATTTATTTCAATCCTGATTTATCACAGACTATTATTGACAGTTCCTAAACTATATAGTCTGATTATTCTGTTTAAACAACCATCCAAAATACCCACCTAGTCTGAATAATAATAATATAAAGACTTTCTTATATATCTTTTAGTTTACACCACTTTAGGAGAACATGGAGAGTACATATAGAAACCATGTGCGAGATAATAGAAACTATGTTACACGTCAAAACTTTTTCAGGTTAAAAGTGGTCGTTTTTTAAGACTGTTTTGAAGCAGACCGGATCTGGTTGTATTGACCGACCAACATTTTTATAAACTTTACAAACTGTTATTGTGTTAATTATTACATAGCCAAAAACATTACTAAAATACGCTAATACTTCATATAAGACGTTTT
>BQNB010005001.1:0-22733 GCA_026074375.1 Tanacetum coccineum | reverse complement strand
TTCAAAACAAATGTGTTTCTAATGAAATGTGATTTATGTTATAAAACCTTTGATGTGTCACAAAAATAATTTTTTGAGTGACACGCAACTGATTTTCAAATCAATTTCTCATTAATCAGTGGGTTTTAATTCACTGGTTCACTCACTCTGTGCTTTATTTACTTTGAGACGCTTTGATTTGAGAACGGCTAGCGCAGCTACGAAACCCTGTCAAGGAGATTCTTCGGAATTCTACCTGATCACAAGCAGTATTTATACTGATTAACGAGGAACCGTGGTTCTTGCAACCTTATTCAACGGAAGTGAACAAAGACACTTTCGTTTGCTTATTACTAACATATACTTGCAGGAATCCCTGACGGTAGCAGCTGCTGGCAAGAGACGTGTCAATTCACAACCCCATGCTCACACTTAATATTCCTAATCAAAGACATCATGATAACTGAAAGACCTACAACACAGCTTCCGCAACTCTGAAGTGTGCTATCATGATCCATAAAAGTGTGAGCATGCCGGTCCGAAGGTCACAACATTACATGGAGGCAATACCACAACAAGGATGATTAAGAGATTTACTGTGGCTGACGATCTCAAAGAAAGCTCAAAGATCACACAAGTCAAAGGAACTAAGCTCAAAGAACACCACATTATGTACAAAGAAATCAATGCATGAAGAATCAAAGACTACGAGCTGAACACAAGATCAACTTTACAGAGCTTAAATTAGTATTTTCTTGGGTGACCTCCCTTAGGGGGAGATTGTTAGATATTAGAAAAAGACTCGGTCACCCCTTGTATTTTACCGTTTATTGTTGCTCGTAGTTAAGTAGTTAATGTATAACATTCGGTAATGGGCCGGGTATTAAACCCAACATGTAAGCCCACTACTAAGGCCTTATGGCCGGTTTTGGTTGTCACTATATAAGCCTCTTCCATGCCATGGAAGAGGTGGGTTAGTCATTTACATAATACAAGTTCATTTTCTCTCACTAGAAAGTTCTCTCTTACTTTCTCTCTCTAGAACTTGGCTAATCCACTAGTCATTCGATTGTGTTATGATTTCCAATATCCTACATTTTGAAAATGACCAAACTTGTGTTGCTTGTCTTAAGGGAAAGCAACACAAAGACTCTTGTAAGTCCAAGATTCAGAACTCTATTACTCAGCCTTTATTCATGTTGCATATGGACTTGTTTGGTCCAACTTTTTTGAGCGGCTTAATGAATAAGAAATATTGTCTAGTTGTCACTGATGATTATAGCAGATTTACTTAGGTTTTCTTTCTAGCAACTAAGGATGAGACTAGTGGCATTCTTAAGAGATTTATAACTGAGATAGAAAATCTAGTTGATAAGAAAGTAAAGATTATCAGATGTAACAATGGAACAGAGTTTAAAAAATAGAGTTATGAGTGAGTTTTGTGAAAAGAAAGGCATTAAGAAGGAATTTAGTGTAGCTAGAACTCCTCAGCAAAATGGTGTTGCTGAAAGGAGAAATAAGACACTAATTGAGGCTGCTAGAACTATGTTAGCTGACTCTACGTTACCTACTATAATTTGGGCTGAAGCAGTTAATACTGCTTGCTATGTGCAGAATAGGGTATTAGTAGTTAAGCCTCATAACAAGACCCCTTATGAACTATTTAGAGGTAGAACACCTGCTTTAAGCTTCATGAGACCATTTGGGTGTCATGTTACCATTCTTAATACCTTAGATTATTTAGGCAAGTTTGATGGAAAGTCAGATGAACGATTCTTTGTTGGATACTCAATGAATAGTAAGGCTTTTTGAGTATACAACATTAGAACTAGGAAAGTAGAAGAAAACTTGCATATTAGGTTCTTAGAGGATAAGCCTATTATTGCAGGTGATGGATCAAAGTGGCTGTTTGATATTGATGTTCTAACAAAATCAATGAATTATGTGCCAGTTGTTGCACGTACAAACTCTAATGATCTTGTAGGTACAGAAGAAAGTATTGGTGCAGGTCATTCTAGCAAGAGACAGGATCTAGCCAAGACTACATTTTGATGCCACTGTGGAAAGATGGTTCACAATTTGATTCTTCTTTAAAGAATGCTAGTAATGATGAACTACAACCTTCTAGTGATGCTGGAAAGAAGGATGATGAAGGTGTAAAAAAAAGTAGAATTGATGATCAAGAGAGACCTAAAAATAGTACTCCAGATATTAATACTACTTATCCAAGTATTAATACTGCCAGTACAAATGTTAATATTGGTAGTCTAAATATTAATAGTGTTAGTCCAACAGTTACTACTGCTCAGATGTTAAATACATCAATGAGCCAATCATTGATCTATATAAGTAAACATCAACATCTTCAGCATTTTCATCCTTCATCAAAGGCTTTTGAAGTCTCATAGATGTATTGCAGTCTTTATATGTGTAAACCAAACTTCTTCAAAATTTCATCCATATACTTGTCTTGACTGGTGGAAAATCCCATCATCTTTTTGTGTTACTTGCTATTTAGTCCTAAAAAGAAAGTGAGCTCACCCATAGAACTCATCTGGAACTTCTTGTGCATCAATTTCTCAAACTCAGTGCATAACTCCTTTTTAGTAGATCCAAAAATGATATCATCAACATATACTTAACTAGTAGAATATCACTTTTGACTCTTTTAATTGAAAACAAATTATTTTTGTATTGAACCTCTATAAAAATTCATTGTCTAATAAATAGGTAGAGAAAGTCTCATACCAGGCTTAGGAGCTTGATGTAGACCATATAATGCCTTTTCTACCTTATAAACTCTGTTAGGGAACTCTGGATCTTCAAACCCTGAAGGTTAACAGACATAAACTTCCTCTTTAATCTTGCCATACAAAAATGCACTCTTCACATCCATCTGGTATACTACAAAGTCTTTGAATGAGGCATAGGCTAAGAACAGCCTAATTGCTTCAATCCTAGCAACTGGAGCAAAAACCTCATCATAATCTATTCTCTCTTCTTGAGTGTAACCCTGTGCAACCAGCCTTGCCTTGTTTCTAATCACAATACCTCTTTCATCTTTCTTGTTCCTGTACACCCATTTAGTACCAATGGCTCTTTTGCCATGTGATAAATCCACCAAGGTCCATACATGTTGTAATTTGAACTGCAGAAGCTCTTCTTGTATAGCTTCTATCCGGCTTGGATCTTTTAATGCTTGGATTACCTTTTTGGGCTCTTTCTGGGATAGGAAACAAGTAAACCGACAAGTATGAAGGTCTTCATGAGTTTTTCCTTCAAAAACAGCACTAATAAACCCTTGTTCATTTGTAGTCTTTGTCATTCTCCTTATCTGTACACCAGACTGTACATCACCAATTACATGATCAAGTGAATGATCTTTATGGATTCTTGTTATTTGAGTAGAAAGAACTGGATATATGGTAGTAATGTTGCTCATATCCACTTCTGTTTCATCACTAAAGAAATCATCATGTATGGCTTCAAGTGGAGCAGTAGTAACTGTTGGACTAACAATATTAATATTTAGACTACCAGTATTAACATTTGTACTGGCAGTATTAATACTTGGCCCAGCAGTATTAACATCTTGAGTACTATTTTCAGGTCTCTCTTGATCATCAAATCCACTTTCTTTATTTACACCTTCATCATCCTTCTTTCCAGCATCACTAGAAGGTTGTGGTTCATCATTACTAGCATTCTTTGAAGAAGAATCAAATAGTGAACCATCTTTCCACAGTGGCATCAAAATGTAGTCTTGGCTAGATCCTGTCTCCTTGCTAGAATGACCTGCACCAATACTTTCTTCTGTACCTACAAGATCATTAGAGTTTGTACCTGCAACAACTGGCACATAATTCATTGATTTTGTTAGAACATCAATATCAAACAGCCACTTTGGTCCATCACCTGCAATAATAGGCTTATCCTCTAAGAACCTAATATGCAAGTTTTCTTCTACTTTCCTAGTTCTAATGTTGTATACCCTAAAAGCCTTACTATTCATTGAGTATCTAACAAAGAATCCTTCATCTGACTTTCCATCAAACTTACCTAAATAATCTAAGGTATTAAGAATGGTAACATGACACCCAAATGGTCTCATGAAGCTTAGAGCAGGTGTTCTACCTCTAAACAGTTCATAAGGGGTCTTGTTATGAGGCTTAACTATTAATACCATATTATGCACATAGCAAGCAGTATTAACTGCTTCAGCCTAAAATGTAGTAGGTAACTTAGAGTCAGCTAACATAGTTCTAGCAGCCTCAATTAGTGTCATATTTCTCCTTTTAGCAACACTATTTTGCTGAGGAGTTCTAGCTGCACTAAATTCCTTCTTAATGCCTTTCTCTTCACAAAACTCACTTATAACTCTATTTTTGAACTCCGGTCTATTGTCACATCTGATAATCTTTACTTTCTTATCAACTAGATTTTCTATCTTAGTTATAAAGCTCTTAAGAATGCCACTAGTCTCATCCTTAGTTGCTAGAAGGAAAACCCAAGTAAATCTGCTATAATCATCAGTGACAACTAGACAATATTTCTTATTCATTAAGCTGCTCACAGAAGTTGGACCAAACAAGTCCATATGCAACATGAATAAATGCTGAGTAATAGAGTTCTGAATCTTGGACTTACAAGAGGCTTTGTATTGCTTTCCCTTAAGACAAGCAACATAAGTTTGGTCATTTTCAAAACGTTTTGAAGGTAAACCTCTCATAAGATTTTCCTTAACAAGTTTATTAATAGTTTTAAAATTTACATGACCTAACCTCCTATGTCATAGCATTGATTCATCAAGTGTGGCCTTTGCAACAAGACAACTTAAACACTCTTTAGGAACAATATTCTTCATATCAACACTGTACATATTGTTCTTTCTAGGAACTTTAAGTAAAACCTAACTTTCATTAGCTAACTTAAAGTTAGGAGACAGAACAAAACAGCCAGTGTCAGAAAA
Source organism: Tanacetum coccineum (assembly GCA_026074375.1). Classification (NCBI taxonomy): domain Eukaryota; kingdom Viridiplantae; phylum Streptophyta; class Magnoliopsida; order Asterales; family Asteraceae; genus Tanacetum; species Tanacetum coccineum. Next base: position 17,785 of record BQNB010005001.1, on the reverse strand, counting down.
AGAACACTGTTCTTTTTGTCACACATATGTGAAACACTAAAAATGTTAAACTGTAATGTGACACCCGTAATTTGAGCAGGTTAGTCAATCCGTTAGAATTGGCTAAGTATTTGTGTGCGCTTTATGTGTGATCTATGTGGCTTTGTTTGTGTGGTTGTTAATCATTTTGAGTTGAGTATTCATTTCAATGATGATGAGATTTGAGGTTTATGTTGAGAACTTCCATTTTTGATCACTTATAGTGATAATGGAAATGAGTGGCATTTTGAGTGAGTTGTTTTGGTTAATATGTGGATGTCTAAGCGTTGGATTAATGTGGAAAATATGACCTATGAGAAGGGAATGAGTTTTGTAAAATATAAGAGTTTTAATGGACTTTCTAAAAATAGAAAATATGTTGGTGAAATGAAAATTATAATTAGAAAGTTTAATAGGAAGTTTTTGCGTAAAAAAGGTTTACCAAATTGGCAAAGGTTTTTGTATAAAATTAAGGTAATGATGGTAATTATATAATTAATAAATAAAAGAAAAAAATTTGGCTAAAATTTTTATTAGTTAATGCTGTTCTTATTTGATAGGGCCTCTTTACAGTTGATTGTGCTAATTTAGAAAAATGTGACATTGGTCTAGCACTATAAACTGTAGTTTTGGGATGAGCAGTATTAACAGGCCTAGCAGTATTAAGTGGTCTTAGGCCAGTTTTCATTAAAACTGCTCTTGGAGCCATGTTTCTGTGAGCACTAGGGTGAGCCTTTTTAGCAGAATAATTGTAATTCACCCTTGTATAATTATTCCCAGATACCACCCTTTCCCTTTGATGGTAATTGCAGTTAGCCTGCACATGGTCAAAACTTCCACAGACAAAACAAGCTTTATTGTACATCACAAAGTCACTTCCTAGCTGTTGGGACTTCTGATTATTCTAGTTTCTTTGATTTCCCCTAGGACCTTGTGACCTGTACATCTCAGCATACTTAACTGGTTTTTCTTGTTGTTTAGGTCTAACAAATTCTATCCCTAGGCAACATAGAAAACAGTTTTCTTCTCTAACTTATCATCTGACACCAACTTCTCAACCATTGGGGCATCAGGAGATTCCCTAACCTCATTAGAAGTATCTTCACTAACATTCTTACTAGTCTTAGGTCCATAGCCTTCAAACTCAGGCTGTTGGAACTCCTCTAGACCAGAGTTGGACAAATCAAGGTTTGGGGGTGAAAATAACCTTGTAGGAGGAGGTGGAACAACATTATAGCTTACAAACCCCAGACCCTTTCTCACTTTATCAGAATCCTCAACTCCGTATTAATTTGTCTAACTCTTAGAACATTACAAAATTTCAATTTAAGTTGATTGCTTCTTTTTTCTTTTGTTTAAACTTGTCTAACTCACTTTAACCAGTCTTATTTTTCTAAGTCTTTATATGAGATATATCTTTTTAGGACAGCAAGTTGCTCACAAAAAATAACCTCATTCTTTTTGTAAAAGACAAGTTGCTCTTCTACAGATGCTAACCCTCTTTTATAATTAGCTAAATTGAACTTAGATTTGTTAAACTCTATTCTTAAATCATCAAGTTGAGTTTTAAGAGTTTCAAAGCTTTTTAGACAAGTTTTTGAACAAGTTTTGTCATTATGTATCTCAGAGTCTAAAAAAGTCATAAGAGCCATGTTTTTAGGGAATTCATTATCTGCCATATAGCTCCAGTCAAAACCAGCTCCATCAATAGCCACCATGGCTTTGGAAGAAGTTTCTTCTACATTTACAGTCTTTCTAGAGTTGTCTTGATTCCTGTTTCTGCTATCTTAGTTCCTAGGTCCTCTGCATTCCCTTGCAAAGTGTCATATCTTATGGCAGTTGAAACACTCCACCTTGGATTTGTCATATCCACCTGTGGCACTCCAATTTAAGTCCTGGTTATCTAGTGTAAAAGTGTGTTTTAAAAAATGAAAAAGACCTTACTTGTAAACACCTTATTATACCTGTTCTTCACTAAAAAATAGTTTACAAGCCTTATTTTATATATTTAAGGGGTGTTTGGTTTAGTATTAAAATGGGTCAAAAGGGAATTTCAATGGGTCATACACACCCAGCCACTTTTGGCTGAGTGTGTAGGCTTGTTCAAGTCATTTTAATCAATACTTGTTAAAGTAAAAACCAACAATTATTCTGTTACAAGTTATTGCTTAAAATCTGTCATTTTTCTTAAAGCTGGATTAAGCTTATGCTTAAGTAAGTTTAGGATAACTTATGTATCACATTCTTGGTCCACATTTGAGTACTGTTTTTAAAAAACCATTGAAAATAGCCTTTGGTCTTTTCTTTTGTTAAGTAGTCTGCTGTTAAAATAAGCAAATGCCATTTCTTGTAAAAGCTTGAATATCAACCCAAAAAACCAGCTATGTTTTAGTTTAATCATAAATAGCTTAAATTTTGAAATTAAGTTCATTTACAACCCTTTATAGAATCTATCTCTGGGTTGTCTTGGGAAATAAAGCTCTTGAGAGCTTATTGGTTGAAGCTAAAAAAGCCCCTTAAGGCCCTTGTTTATGTACCTCCCCTCAGGTGCAGAGCACCAAATCAAGCCCACATTTCTAGCTTATTTAACCTTAAGCTATAGGATCTTTTGGCTTTTTAACATAGCTTATAGGTGTCCCTTCTAGGTTTAGCAGCTTATTTGCCTTAGATGGCTTCTTAGTGTAGCTTAATTTTAGCTTAAAAGTCACCTTTTTCTGTTTTTATATAAACTGTTAACATAGCTTATTAAGATCCCAGCTTATCTTAGGGCTTATTTTAGGTAACTAGCTTATATTTAGGACTCCCCTTAGCCTTATTAACTGTCCCCCATAGTTGTAGCTTATTTGGCAGCTTAAATCCCAATAAGAAAGAAAAATAAGCTCATAAGCTTAATAAGCTTCTGCAGCCTCAAAAGCTTAAGTTTCTGGCTTATTAAGTAAACTTCAGCACTTGGTGCTTTTACAAAAGTTACTCCCCATAAGCCCTTCTACAAGTTTGCTTTTTTGACTTTTGTCAAATAAGCACTTTGGACCCTCTTTGAATATCGGGGTCCAACTCAGGGACCATTAGTGTAAATTTCTCTTTTATAGTTAACAATGTTAGTTCCCCTTGTTAGTATGTTGTTACCTCGTTAGTCCTTGCAGTCCTTTCACTGTTAGTCCCTATAATTAACTGCTGTTAGTATAATTTAATTTAATTAATTAATTTAGGTTTAAATTTAATAAGTTTAATTACTTTTTATTTAAACAGTAACTTTTGGGCATTTTTATATTTTTAGAATTGTAAGATTTTTCTTTATTTAGTTTTATTTTTTCAGAATTTTTATAACTTTTATTTTTTGTCTTTTTCTATTTTCTTAGTTTTAATTAGTTATAAATCTTTAAAAATTCATAAAAAATCAGAAAATTAATAAAAAAATATTTTTCTTTTTTATAAAATTTTCTTTTGTCATTTAGTGTCTAGGAAAAATATAACATTTAGTATAGGTTTAATTTTTTATAAAATTCAGTCTTAGACCCGTTTTACCCGGTGCGTTTTACCGTTTCTTTTCGTTTTACATTCAAACGACCTCCGTTTTAGTTCTAGTTTTCTTTATTTTTCAAATTAAGTTAATTAGAATTTAATTTTGATTTTTAATTTAATTTAGCATTTATTTTCTTAATTTTTAGTATTTAGGTTTCCCGATACCTGATTCTGTTCCCCGTATTTTAGTATAAATTTAATTCTAGGATTTCCCTATAACTAATTTTGTTTCCCGTAGTTTTTAAGATCCCCATTTCCTATATCTGTTTCCCGTAGATTAAATTAGGTTTTATTTAATTAATTTTAGTTGTAATTATATCAGTGTTTCCATCATATCTAAATATTCTCCATCATTCAATTTCTCATCAAACCAGGATTACTTTCAATTGCAGCCTCGTTGGGACATACGACCCGGGAATATCTCTTCCGGAATCTTTTTATCATTGATTCTCTTATATATTTTATTTCTAGGTAGGTCTTGACTTTTTGCCTTGGTCAAGGGTGAAGAGTTTGGATTTGCCTAGTATTTTATATATACTGTATTGCGCGAATCAAAATCTAAAGCCGTCTATTAAGTATGCATAAAGATAAATGTTAGTCGATAAGATTGGATATTGGATTCCCATAATCATGGTAAGGATTGAAGCTCGAGTGAACGAAGGACAAAACCATGAGCATGAGAGGCTTCAAAATCGGGGCAATCTTGGACAAACATCATAAACCACAAAACACGAGAAAGGAAGAGGCGAGCCTCCTCACAACACACTTATTCATTACTACTATTATAATAGGATAAGCATGGGTTACCACCCACGAAGCGCTTATTTGTGTTAACCGAGTCTTGAGCCTGACTCGATCCCGCATACTTGAGCTGGTCAAGGAGGATAGAAATAGAGACACGAAACATCCAAGATAAGAATGTTCTCTCCATAGATCATCATCGAGCTTTTAGAAAAACAAAAAAGATCTTTGAAGGATTAAAGCCCCGATGAGATAAGAAATGAGGAGATTTTTCCTCATTTGAAGAAAGACTACCAGGATTGAAAACTTTTTCCTCATTTTTGGATGAAAATAGGAGCAAAGTATCCAGCACTAGAGAAAGAGGATCACGGATGAATGAGATAGAAAATTCATTCGATGATAGAAATCTCTTGGATTAAACTTCACGGAATATCCCTAGATCAAAAATCCTGTTTCTAGTTCTGGAAGGAAAAGAAACTACAAGATTGGGCTCGAGGGAGTCATCAAAAGGAGCGAAGTCCAAATCCAGATAAAGGGTGGGATGGGTGGTAAACACATTAGGCACATGAGGTTCTCCCAAAATATCTTCCATAACAACGCTAGTCAACTCGCCTTGATCGGGCTCAGTCTCAAAGAGAAACGAATCATACTCGGGAAGAGAGTTATCAGCATGAGTAGTGGTACTACCACTACTCGTCTCTTCGGTATGATCGCTAAAAGTCTTGAATTCGGGTAAAGAATTATCCGAATAAGAGAGAGAAGTATTAGACTTCTTAAAGAAAGAGTCACTATCCTCAACGGGGATAGGAAATGGGGAAGGAGACTTGAGCAAACAATCAGGAGTAGGGTTGTCATTCAAAGATTCGATCTTAACAATAAGAAGATAGATATTCAATAATTTCTCACGAAGTATATCGTTCTTCACCTCCTCTAAGCTGACGAGTTCAGAATCAGGAGGTGATGCCTCAATGTAATCGATGTCCTCACTGTAAAGAGGATCGTCATCACTCGACGCATAATCATTGTATAACAATTGCTCAATGAGACGAATATCTCCTTCAGGATCAAAATCAGCTTCATGAATTCCTAGGGGAATTGGATTGATAGGAGCGAGTTCACCGGTGAACTCCTCGAGAAGAGAGTCAATCTTAGGAGAATAAACAATCGAAGTATCTCGATTAAGCAAAGATTCCAGAAGATCATACTTGGCATAGAAGTGATTTTTATCACAAAAAGGCACATCACACATATTGTCGAAAATACCCTCGGAATCACTTGGGATTAGGACAAGGTCCTCAACACTAGACTTTATTACTTCGTCTGATTCTATTTCCGGAATAGTGTCAAGATGCTCGTCCCCCATACTTAGAGAGTTATCGGGCTCCTCGGTTGATAAGTCGGGTGTGATTGCATTAGACGAATTCTATAAATATTCCTTATACTGAATAGTATACTCATCATCATCATCGTCAAAAATAGGAAATTTCCAATATGGAGTAAAAGCTACCTGCTCCTCCTGCTTTTTCTGAACTGCCTGCTCATGTTGTTGAATCACTATTTTCACAGCGGATTACATTGTAATTATCATTTCTTGAGCGTGCTTTACAAAAAATTCTTTGATACTTTCCTCAGGATACTGCGGGGGTTGAAATTGGTCAAAACCGGAAAATTTTGAATTATAGAAATTTTGATTCATTAGTTGACACTGAAAACTCATATGAGGTCCCCCACAATTTTCACAATAAGGCTCATCGAAGATCAATTGATCACATTGAAAAGTCTCATGAGGACCCCCACAACGGGTACAACAAAGATATTGTGGAAGACTTGGTGAAGTTTGTGGAAAATTATAATCAAAGTTTTGATTGAAACATGGGTCCTGATTGTAGACAAACGGAATTTGAGGTGGACAATCGTAACCATAATGAGCATTGTCTCCATATAACTCACAAGAATTCGTCTGGTACTGGGGTTGTGGAGGAAAGTCGGAAAAATCTGGAGAATGAGGCGTATTATTAAAAGGAATAGTGCTCTTCTTGTAAGTAAGTTTAAAACTATCCAAAAACACTGGAGTATGAGTTCTATGATCCGCTGCCTTCTCTGCGATATTTTTTTCTTCCTGCTTTTCCTTAACTTTTTGTTGAATTGAAAACTCACACCAAGTTTGCATAGTATCAAGAGCTTTTTGATCTCTAATATCGTTGGAAGGATTGTCTAAGAAATTCATACGTGGATCATAATTGTTGAAAGAATTCAGATTAACGTATAAATTGCATTTCGAACAAAATCCATTCTCGTGCTTACTTCCACATCTCTCACAATAACACCGGTGACAACAATATTGATCTTCATCCATTCGTATTTTACAGTAAAAACAATGATGATAGTCACGCTAGTCAAGTAACGCCATAAGAATTAAACAATATAGAGGGATAAGAAAAAGAATTAAACGGATAAGAGGATAGAGAAGAATTTTTATAGATTTTTTAAATAATACATAAAAAAATAAAAATAAGAAAGAAAAAAAAATTTGGTAACCGAAAGTCAATAGTTCACGGTAGCTCTCTAGAAAACGCACAAAGAAGCGGAGGAGCGGGTAAGCGCGAAACGTTTTAAAAACCTTCTCCTTTTGGGTAGAAGATCGTAAGATCGACCCTCCTTATACCTCTCTTATAGTTTGTTAACTAAAGATGAGCCGATACGACAATTAACAAACGGTTAGTTTTTTTAATATTAAAATAAAAGAAAATAAAAATAGAAGTGTAAAATATTATTTTTATTTTTATAGTTTTATAAGAAAATATTCACAATTGAAAACGATAACTTCACGAGGAAGGGTCTTCAAAACACTAATCTTCGAACGAAACACGACAATTGTAACACACCTCCCCGGCAACGGCGCCAAAAATGATTCCTCCCGATACGTATATATAATATATAGTATAAGGATTAGTCAATAATAGTATAGTAATAAGTATTCTACGAGGATTTTAAAGAAGATTACTTTTATCCAAAGTAAAATTCAAAACCTTTCCGAGTCGTATCCCGACGAGGTGCGAATTGAAAATCGGTTAAGTTCGTGATCGCGTGATTTGAATGATTTTAAAAGATTTTTGATTTTGGTTTCTATAACTACTAATGAAAATGCAAATAACATGTAAAAGCAAGAAAAAAATTAAGACAATTAAAAATTAAAGCTAACAACGATAACGAGAATCCTAAAAACGCGACAAGTAAGCAAGTAAATCAAAATTTAACCCTACAAATGTTTTTTCATTTTTTATAAATCCTAAATGACTAAAAATAATTTTAGAAAAAATAATTATATTTTTTTGACTTTTATTTTATTTATTATGAATTAAAAACTCATTAAATCTAGAAAAATGAATAAAAATATTAAACTAATTATAAAAATTATGGAAAAATTACTGAAATTACTTTGAACTATGACTAAGATAATGGTTAAAATAAAACCCAGATAAGCACTTGATATAAGTAGTAAATAAGCCGAATAAGCTTAAAAGCCTAAACTGAAAACAACCCTTAAATACCAAGTGGCCCAAGAGTCTTATGAAAAAGACCCAAGGGCGCAATGGTAAGTGAGTGTGTATATAAAGCTAAGATCGCAGGTTCGAGTCCTGGCCATTAGTTTTTTTTGCACTTATTTTTATTTTTGAAAACTTTTTGGAAAAACTGAAATAACACATTAAAATAAGAAATTTTTTATAACTAGAACTTTTTATGAAACTTAATATTAAGCTCAGAATAAGCAGTTGAAACAGGCAGATTTAACTTTTTAGCTTATATGAAATTTAGCTTAAAACTATTTGGCTTTTCAGGACTAATAAGCAACTAAGAAAGAAAATAAGCAAAAGTAAGACCTAGGCTAATCCCTAATAAACACTTAGGACCAAAAATGAGCTTGTCAAATTAGTAGAAAAGCACTCTAAAAAGCTATAAAAAAGTAGACTTAGGAAAGACTTTAGAGGACTTTGGCCAAACTTAAGCTAAGACAAATGAGCACTAGGTAAAAAGCTAAAATAGATGAAAAGCAGGACTCAAAAAATCTCAAATAAGCAAAAATAAAGCAAACAAGACAAAGGAATAAGCTAGAAACAGACAGATAAAAATGACAGACAAAATTACTTATTTTTGGCTTTTTGATATGAAATAGCTAATTTGCAACTTAAATTTAAGACTGAATAAGCAAAAGAAAAAACTACAGACTCAAATCAACTAAAGATTTTGCCTCAATAAGCAATTATAAACTAGATTTTAACAATTAAGACCAAATAATAAGCTGGAAATCCTATTAAAAAGTGACAGCATACATGATTTTTTCACTTGACTCTTATGCATAAAGTCTAATTGTAGCCTAAGATTTAAAGCTTAAAATTGGTTTTGACATTTTAAGAGCTTAAAACAGATTTAGACTAGACAATAATAAGCTGAATTAGAGCAACATTGACCAAAGTTGAACTAGATTCTAGCTACATTTGGTCTGCCATGAGAGACTCCTAAAAACATAACAAAAACAACTACTTGACTGATTTTTAGATTTGAAAGGTAATCTCAAAATTTAACAACTTAAAAACAGATGCATATTCATGCAAACACAACTCAAAATAGACTTCTTAAGAAAATTCAATCAAATAAGTTGTTTAGAAAATCCTAGACTAGTAGACTTTGAGATATGACAAAACAAACTAAAAACTTAACAAATCTACTTTTAAGCTTATAAAAACTAGTAACTAGACTTAATTAGAGCTTGTGAAAACTAAATTAAAAACCAAAAACAGCTTGTACATTATTTTACCCATTTTGAATCCTTATCCCAAACACCCCTTTATTTTCTTAAAAACTATTTTTAAGCTGAAAACAGATTATGAAAAGCCTTTGTTTTTGAAAACAGTTCATTAACTGAGCATAATAATGAAAAATAAGTGAAAGCTTTGGACCAATAAGCAACTTAATAAGCTAAACTAAATTAAGCTATTATGACTAAATTTGGGACAGAATCACTTAAGCTCTAATAAAACTAAAAGAAAGCTATAGACTGAACATTATAAGATAATATAAGACAGGAAAAACACAAATAAGCAGATAATAAGCAGGAATAAACAGAGATAAGCATAAACAGAAATTTTAACTAAAAATAAAGTAAAAGATGAGGTACCTTGATCCTAGCTCAAACAAGGATCAAAACATGCTCAAATGAGCTAATCTACAAGCTAGCTTAATAAATAAGCTAAGAATAAGCCCTATAAGCCCTTCCAGAACTGGCTTATCTTCCAATGGCTTATTCAAGAACTTTTGAGTGATTTTGGGTGACTGCTTATTCAGTTAAGCTTATGAGCTAACTTAACTGAATAAGCATTAGCTTTTTAGGTACTTAGGAGCTTATTAAACTTATTTAAGTGGAATCTAAACACTTTTTATGAATTGACATTTAGGTAAAACAAGAATTTGGCTCAGGATATTAAAATAAAACTGAAATTTCATTAAATTCTAAAACGATTACAAGTTTACATGAATCACAATACCATAAGCTAAAATTACATTTAATAAGCTACTAAACATTAAAATAAGCTAGAAATTAGACAATCATCTGTGTGTGAGGAGAGCCCTATTTATAGGGACTTCTGAACCTTCTAGGCCTTCATGGAGCGTCCTAGTCCTCCAATCCTGACCCTCCAATCATTGGCAGCCTCTAGATCAATCATTAGAACCCTTGGATTGAGTGCCAGGTGGATCAACCAATCGTGTTGCTCTGGATTGCCAGCGTGGACTGCAAAAGACGTCATTGCGTACGTCATTTTCTTCTAGAAGGGCTTTAGAGTGTGTGTGTGAGTGGTTTTACCCAACTCTGTCTATGGGTGAAAAGTGGAGGGATGGTGAGAAAGATGTACAGTAATTAGGTTTGACCCGGGTTTGTTTATAAAGGTTGACTTGGGCTTGGGGTATAATTTTTGGGCCGGGTAAGTTTTTATAAAAAGGGTTAACGGGATTAAGGGTTTAGTTAAGGTTAAGGACTAACAATGCAATTGATTTAGGATGAAAAGTGTAATAAGAAAGGACTAACGGTGTAAGGTTTTAGGACTTCTTTAAGGATAAAGGTTTAATGGGATTGGATTTGGTTGAGACTCAAGATAAATTCGCCTTCGGCTTCGATTTCTTGCACTCTTTTTATTCCCGTGCCCGGTTTTGTCCGTTTTGCTTCGTTTTTGTCCTTTTGTGCAATATCCGTTACCTGCAAGACACAATTCACAATACAAACGAATCAATGCTTTTTCTGTATTTTATTGGTCATTATTGGTTTTTTTTTTTTTTTTTTTTTTTTTTTTTTTTATTTTTTTTTTTTTTTTTTTTATTTTTTTTTTTTTTTTTTTTTTTTTTATAAATTAAAAAATATTTTTTTTTATATCATTTTTTTTATTAAATATATATATAAAAAATTTTATTATAATAATATAATAAATATAATATAATTTTATTTTTTTATATTTTTTTTTATTATTTTTATTATATATTTTTTTTTTTTTTTTTTTTTATTTTTTTTTTTTTTATTTTTTTTTTTTTTTTTATTTATTTTTTTTTTTTTTTTTATATTATTTTTTTTTTTTTTATTTTTTTTATTATTTTATTTTTTTTTTTTTTGTTTTTTTTTTTTTTTTTTTTTTTTTTTTTTTTTTTTTTTTTTTTTTTTTTTTTTTTTTTTTTTTTTTTTTTTTTTTTTTTTTTTTTGCTGTTTTATTAGGTAAAAGGTATGTTTATTTAAGCACATTTACATAAGTCCCCCATACTAAGCTATTGTCGTGGTCCTCCGCATGTCATAAATCCAAACTTTGGGAACAAAAATTTCAACCCCCCTAGACTAATTACTTAGAAAAGTAGCTAAGTGTTCATCTAAGGAGATTAAGAATTCATTAGTTTTGAAAAGCCCACTGTTTAACCATTTTTATTCATTTATAACTATCATTTATTCACATCATAACTTCACGGAGCAAGAAACAATAAAAGGATAAATCCATCGTTCTTGATTTTTCACCTACCCCAAACCAAGCTTAAAAACGAAATCATTGTTAAATACAAGTTAAAATGCTAACACTACTCATAAATGCTAATTGTGGATGCATAGCTACTTTCCGCTCCCTTATTCCTAAATCCTCTAAAGATTTTATTATTATTATTTGTGACAAATAAATTAATGTCTTATTCACATAAAGTAAACCCGGTTTAGACCATAATTAGTTTGAAATCATTTCCTAAAGAGACGATATGGTGAGAATAAGGTCCACATTAAGGTTCTAATTTCGCATGATTTAGGGGTTATCCTTTTTAGATAACCCCGGAGTCGAAATTTGGCTTTATTTTTGTTATTTATTGACAACATAATACACACGGTCCTTTAGGTAGCTGCAACATCGGTTGTGAGCCGGCAAGATGCAGCAAACATATTTCGACCTCGGTAATTTCCTCGACCTTTTAGAAGGCTGCAACATCGGTTGTGAGCCGGCAAGATGCAGCAAACTTTTATCAGTCTCGGATTATTACTATGTGCCTTATTTAGAAGACTGCAACATCGGTTGTGAGCCGACAAGATGCAGTAAACTTTTATCAGCCCACAGTTTTATTATTATTATTACCTCCACCCTTTAAACGACTACCACATCGGTTGTGAGCCGGCAAGAGGTAGTGGTCTTATTTCGGCTTCGGTTTATTCATTATTAATATTATAAGCCAATTTTAAGCCCTGTGGTCTTTTAAACAACTTGCAACACGGTATGCGAGCCGGACTAGGTCCCAGGAGTCTTTCCCCACAACACTGACAAAACCTCGATATGTACCTTAATTTCACCAGAAGGAATCTCTACAAAGTGATTTAAACTAAGAATCGCAAAAACCTAAAGTAACTTTATTTATTCAACAATTATATAACGTTTATTAAGTTGATGGGAGCAAAAAGCCACAATTAACCTATGAGCCTTAAAGAGTTCCAACTACTCTATGTTTAGCATCTAACTTTATCTAAAACTAATATCATTTCTTGTTTATGTCGCAATTAACATATTTAATAAAAAGATCCGGAATGCTTAGTCTAATAAAACAAGCTTTGCATATTTAAAGTCTATCATGGAAACTTGCAAACTCTTGGCTTTTTCAAGCTAGAATTCGCGTTTAAAGCTATCTGTATCAAAAGACTAACAAAAGCTTAAATTTTATATAGTTTAAGGGAAAGCCTAGAGCGCAACATGCTCGATCAAGTCAAAATTTATTCCTAAAAAGACAAAACTATGTGTCAAAACACTTATTCTCTTTTTGCAAAATTTTAAATTTTGGCATATTTTTGCTATTTTTGGTGGAAAAATAGGGTTACGTGAAGACAAGGCAAATGCAAGTAAGATCAATCGACAGGTCCCCCCCATACCTAAACTACACATTGTATTCAATATGAGACTGTCACCCCCATACTAATTTCAAGGCATAATCTAAATATTAAAGGGTTTATATGCAAATGTAAAGCCGTTTATTAAGTATGCTAATAGATAAACGTTAAATCAATAAGATCTAGGATATCGAATTCCCATAAATAGACATGCTAAAGATTGAAGATCGATTGGACGATGGATAAAACCACGAGCACGAGAGTCTTCATAATCCGGGGCAATCCTGGACATAAACCACAAAACACAAAACACAAGAAAGGAAGAGGCGAGCCTCCTCACATCACACTTATTAATAATTATTATACTAATATACTAAGGATAAGCATGGGTTGCCACCCACGAAGCGCTTGTTTTTGTGCGAGTCTCTAGCTTGACTCACCCTATATCATCGTGATAGTAGGGACGAAACACGTGGAAGAGCAAACTTCCAATGGACATTCATATGCCACCGGCTTTAGAGAAGAAAAATGAAAAGCGAAGATGCCGGGGTCAAAAATGGTATCCTCACTCCCGGAGGAGGAGAAGAAAGAATTCCATCCGGAGAAGGTGAATAAGGAAATAAACTGGATATAATTGGTGTAGGAAAGATAATGGCAATCCTCAAAGGTTAAGCTCACATATGTAGGAGAATTTTTTCTTATGAATCTCGGGGTTGAAAACTTTGTCCTCAGTAATCAAATCATCAATTGGAGCATCGTACAAAATCTTCTTCCAATCATTCTCTTTAGATTCCAAATCAAATAAATCATCATTCTCTTCGAGAGGCGGTTCATCGGTGAACCCCTCGAGAATGGAAACAACGCTTATAGACGGATCATGGTGAAGAAGAAGCTCAATGTCGTCACTTGGGGCGAGACACTCATCCTCATTAGAATCGGAAAGAGGTGTGACTAGGAAAGTCGACTCATCAAGGTTGGAATCATAAGAATCCTTGCACTCGATGTCCTCTAACACCTCATCAAAAAGAGGATTTACGTCACTAGAGATATATTCGTCGTCGAATTCGAAAAGAGGGTTCGAGTAAATTTTAACATCTTCCGGAACGTCCTCATCGGATAGTGACTCGTTATCACTAGAGGTAAAATCATCATTTGAATCGAAAAGAGGGTTAGAGAAAGTCACGGATTTTTCCTCAAAAATACTAATGGGAGAGAAATCATCACTCGAAGGTAAATCACAGGCAATAAGAAAATTGATATTCAATAATTTCTCATGAAGTATATCGTCCTTCACCTTCTCCCGATACGTATACGTAATATATAGTATAAGGATTAGTCAATAATATTATAGTAATAAGTATTCCGTGAGGATTCTGGAAGATTACTTTTATCCAAAGTAAGATTTAAAACCTTCCCGAGTCGTATCCCGACGAGGTGCGAATTGAAAATCGAGGTTAAGTTTGTGATCGCATGATTTGAATATTTTAAGATTTTGATTTGGTGTCTAATTCTACTAATGAAAACGCATAAAAAACATGCAAACGCAAGTAACGATTAAGACAATTAAAAATTAAAGCTAAAAACGATAACGGGAATCCTAAAAACGCGACAAGTAAGCAAGTAAATCAAAATTTAACCCTACAAATGTTTTTTCATTTTTTATAAATCCTAAATGACTAAAAATAATTTTAGAAAAAAGAATTATATTTTTTTGACTTTTATTTTATTTATTATGAATTAAAAACTCATTAAATCTAGAAAAATGAATAAAAATATTAAACTAATTATAAAATTTCTGGAAAAATTACTGAAATGACTTTGAACTATGACTAAGATAATGGTGAAAAGAAAAACCAGATAAGCACTTGATATAAGCAGTAAAAATAAGCGAATAAGCTTACAGCCTAAATGAAACAACTAAATACCAAGTGGCCCAAGAGTCTTATGAAAAAGACCCAAGGGCGCAATGGTAAGTGAGTGTGTGTATAAAGCTAAGGTCACAGGTTCGAGTCCTGGCCCTTAGTTTTTTTTGCACTTATTTTTATTTTTGAAAACTTTTTGGAAAAACTGAAATAACACATTAAAATAAGCAATATTTATAAATCATAACTTTTTATGAACTAATTTTATGCTCAGAAAGCACTTTGAATCTGAACAGATTTAACTTTTTAGCTTATATGAAATTTAGCTTAAAACTATTTGGCTTTTCAGGACTAATAAGCAACTAAGAAAGAAAATAAGCAAAAGTAAGACCTAGGCTAATCACCCCACCTTAATAATACACCTTAGGACAAAAATATGCTAGTTAAATTAGCAGAATAAGCTAATCTAAAAAGCTATAAAACAGCAGACTTAGGAAAGACTTTAGAGGACTTTGGCCAAACTTAAGCTAAGACAAATGAGCACTAGGTAAAAAGCTAAAAAGCTAAAATAGAAGAAAAGTAGGACTCAAAAATCTCAAATAAGCAAATATAAAGCAAACAAGACAAAGGAATAAGCTAGAAACAGACAGATGAAAATGACAAACAAAATTACTTACTTTTGGCTTTTTGATATGAAATAGCTAATTTGCAACTGAAATTTAAGACTGAATAAGCAAAAGAAAAAACTATAGACTCAAATCAACTAAAGATTTTGCCTCGATAAGCAATTATAAACTAGATTTTAACAATTAAGACCACATAATAAGCTGGAAATCCTATTAAAAGTGACAGTATACATGATTTTTCACTTGACTCTTATGCATAAAGTCTAATTGTAGCCTAAGATTTAAAGCTTAAAATTGGTTTTGACATTTTAAGAGCTTAAAACAGATTTAGACTAGACAATAAGAAGCTGAATTAGAGCAAAATTGGACAATTTGAACTAGGATTCTAGCTACATTTGTCTGCCATTGAGAGACTCCTAAAACCATAACAAAAAACAACTACTTGCTGATTTTTAGATTTAAAAGGTAATCTCAAAATTTAACAACTTAAAAACAGATGCATATTCATGCAAACACAACTCAAAATAGACTTCTTAAGAAAATTCAATCAAATAAGCTGTTTAGAAAATCCTAGACTAGTAGTCTTTGAGATATGACAAAACAAACTAAAAACTTAACAAATCTACTTTTAAGATTATAAAAACTACGTATTAGACTTAATTAGAGCTTGTGAAAACTAAATTGAAAACCAAAAACAGCTTGTACATTATTTTACCCATTTTGAATCCTTATCCCAAACACCCCTTTATTTTCTTAAAAACTATTTTTAAGCTGAAAACAAATTATGAAAAGCCTTTGTTTTTAAAACAGTTCATTAACTGAGCATAATAATGAAAAATAAGTGAAAGCTTTGGACCAATAAGCAACTTAATAAGTTGAACTAAATTAAGCTATTAGGACTAAATTTTGGACAGAATCACTTAAGCTTTAATAAAACTTAAAGAAAGCTATAGACTGATCATTATAAGATAATATAATACAGGAAAAACACAAATAAACAGATAATAAGCAGGAATAAGCAAAGATAAGCATAAACAGAAATTTAGCTAAAAATAAAGTAAAAGAGGAGGTACCTTGATCCTAGCTCAAACAAGGATCAAAACATGCTCAAATGAGCTTATCTACAAGCTAGCTTAATAAATAAGCTAAGAATAAGCCCTATAAGCCCTTCCAGAACTGGCTTATCTTCCAATGGCTTATTCAAGAACTTTTGAGTGATTTTGGGTGACTGCTTATTCAGTTAAGCTTATGAGCTAACTTAACTGAATAAGCATTATCTTTTTAGGGACTTACGAGCTTATTAAACTTATTTAAGAGGAATCTAAACACTTTTTATGAATTGACATTTAGATAAAACAAGAATCTGGCTCAGGATATTAAAATAAAACTGAAATTTTATTAAATTCTGAAAGGATTACAAGTTTACATGAATCACAATACCATAAGCTAAAATTACATTTAATAAGCTACTAAATAGTAAAATAAGCTAAAAAACTAGACAAATAAGCTAGAAATTAGACAATCATCTGTGTGTGAGGAGAGCCTTATTAATAGGGACTTTTGTACCTTCTAAGCCTTCAAGGAGCGTCCTAGTCCTCCAATCCTGACCCTCCAATTATTGGCAGCCTCTAGATCATCTTAGAACATTGGATTGAGTGTTCAGGTGGATCAACCAATCGTGTTGCTTTGGATTGCCAGTGTGGACTGCAAAAGACATCATTGCGTGCGTCATTTTCTTCTAGAAGGGCTTTAGAGTGTGTGTGAGTGGTTTTACCCAACTCTGTCCATGGGTGAAAAGTGGAGGGATGGTGAGAAAGATGTACAGTAATTAGGTTTGACCCGAGTTTGTTTATAAAGGTTGACTTGGGCTTGGGGTATAATTTTTGGGCCGGGTAAGTTTTTATAAAAAGGGTTAACGGGATTAAGGGTTTAGTTAAGGTTAAGGGCTAACAATGCAATTGATTTAGGATAAACGTTGTAATAAGAAAGGACTAACGGTGTAAGGTTTTAGGACTTCTTTAAGGATAAAGGTTTAATGGGATTGGATTTGGTTGTGACTCAAGATAAATTCGCCTTTGGCTTCGATTTCTTGCACTCTTTTCATTCCCGTGCCCGGTTTTGTCCGTTTTGCTTCATTTTTGTCCTTTTGTGCAATATCCGTTACCTGCAAGACACAATTCACAATACAAACGAATACAATGCATTTTTCTGTATTTATTGGTCATTATTGGTCTTTTTAGCTCGTTTTATTAGGTAAAAGGTATGTGTATTTAAGCACATACCATAGGCTACTCTAAACATCCATTTTTATAATTAAAGGGCTTACAACAATGCACATTATAGTTGGTTCAGTCTATACTCCAGCGTCAGTCCATATTTTTTCGTGTACCCATGGCATGTTTTTGTTCCATTGATAAATCCAATCATCCTTGTATTCTTCGTAAGTCTTAAATCCTTCAATATCCTTGGTCAGTAAGTCTGGATCGATTTGTAAAAGATAGTTAAATTCTTTAAAGGCCTTACACATAGGAGTCTCAAAATAAAATACATTGTTGATCCCACGCCTTGATTGATTCTTTACGTTGTAAATTGTTTGTTACCTTGGATGAATCCAAAATAACAATGGTTGA
>BQNB010005000.1:70085-104514 GCA_026074375.1 Tanacetum coccineum | reverse complement strand
GGAGGTAAGGGTGATTGTTTATCCTCTGAATTTTTCATGGTTGCAGGGTAAAAGTGGAGAAGAGAACCCGTGATTGGTTCTTGGGTTCTGTTGGGAGGGAAAAATGGTTTTGGGTAAGTTGGCAGCTTTGGCCCCTCATCTCATATATCTTCACTGCAAATTTTGTCCTTGTGATAATACAGGTTTGAAGGTTTGGCAGAATTGCCCCTTCAACCTATACATACTAATTGCAAAATTCGTCCCTTTATGATACAACTTTAGGGGCTTGGTAGAACTGGCCCCTAAAGTTATACTTCAACCAATTTGCAAGTTCAGCCCTTGTCTTTTTATTCTTGTAATACAACTTGAGGTTTGACAATTTTAGTCCCTCACGGTGTATTTTCTTCACTTGGTTAACTTTTGAATTTGTTGGGGTTGACTTTCCTGATGACTTTTTGACTTTGACTGACTTTGGCTTCGATTTGACTTTGTCTTTTCCATTCCGTGCTCGGTTTTGTAATTTTTGGCTTTGTTTTTCGTCTTTTTATGTGATATCTATTTCCTGCATAATACAAACGCAAAACAAACATATATTTGGCAGTTTTTGTCTGTTTTTGGTCATTTAAGTCTGTTTTTAATGGAAAAAGGTATGTGTAATTATGCACATACCAAAATCCCCCATACTAAGGTATTGTTGTGTCCTCACGCAATGTTATGAAGTAAACATTTGAGAAAACTAAGAATCTTAATCCCCCTTGACTAATAACCTCGAAAAGTAGCTAAGTGTTCGTCAAGGGGAACTAAAGAATCAATAGCTTTGACAAGTCCCGTATTCACCATTTTTTATATGTATACTACCTATCCCTAATATTTTTGGATTTTCTTTTCTTAACTACCTGTTTGACTTCCTTTATTTTATCAACAATGGGATCAGAGGATGAGAAGCGCCCATAGAATAATCTACGGATGTCCTGACTGATAAATTCATCGTCCTCGATTTTTCACTAGTCCCAAGCTAAACGTAAAAATGAAATCACCGCTAAGTACAAGTAAAGATGCTAACACTACTTATAACTATGACTTGTCAACTTTTCGCTCCCAATAATTATTCAATTAGTGTGATTGTGCTTAATTTTAAGTTAAATTTAGATCGACAATTTTAGAAAGTAGTATAGTTTATGTGCATAACGATATTTCTGAAGAAATCTGGGGAAAAGACTAGATCACCCACCAACCAGCATATTCTCGATAGATCCCAGCCGAGTTCGACTTAGGTTATCAGGTTGAGACCCCACAGGAGAATGTTCGCAATGTAATAGCGGGATACTCTACCCTTTTAGGCCAAATTTCTTAGATTTACCGTTAAATAAACAAATACTACTCAAAGCACGCAAACATCAAAAATTTAATGATCTCATTGGTGCGATTATTCCATGTAGCGACCTTTCTTCTCGGAACGTCCCAGCCTCATCAGCTAAGTGCCCAGGTTTTTGACACCCCACGGAGAATACTTAATCGAAATAATCTACCGACGGCAACCAACAACTTTTGAAGTCTTAAAGCAAGTTATTCTTAGTTCAAAATTATACTTGAGTTTAGAAAAAGAAATCTTAACCATTAAATTTTCATTTATTGCTATATACTATACTACCGTCATCATTTACATGACTACAACATCGGCCACGCCTCCGACAAGATGTAGTGACTTAGTCTGACGACGGCTTTTATTTGATAACACCTACTGATTTATTATCTCACTATGGGCCTTGTTTTGAAGACTGCAACATCGGTTGTGAGCCGGCAAGATGCAGTAAACCTTTATCAGCCCACAGTTTATATTATTTATTTATTTATTTATTTATTTTTTTATTTATTTTTTTACTGTTTTTCATCTTTTTTTTTTGACACACATTATTTTCAGTATTAGAGAAAATTTCGTTCTATGAAACTCAAGTATAAAGCTGGAACTAGATGAATATTTTCGTTTCCGAAAGAGCTTCTTTTTAGAAAAATGTCGGTTTTAAAGTTATAAAGCAAATTAAGGCAGTTTATTTTGTCAGGTTAAGAGCTTATGGCGATTGAAATAAGCGGACAAGGTTACACTTATAAGCTTTTAAGATTTCCAAATAATCCTTGTTTAGCATCCTACTTGTAAATAACACTATCATTTTTTGTTCTTCGCAAATTTAAAATCCCTAATAAAAGGATCCGCGAAAGCTTAGCCTAATAAACTTTCGTTTATCTAAATGGTTAAGGGTCAAAGCTAGAGCTCACATCAACGCCTCCCGATAGAGTAAATATTTTATTTTATATTTTACCCTTTGGAAAAGTCAAAACTGTGACAAATACACTTATTTTATTTTTGAAATTTTTAAATTTTTTTATTTTTTTTTTTTGGTATTTTTTTTTTTGCTATAATTTTGGTGGTGAAAACGGGGGGATTACGTGTAACAACCGGGATGTTTTTGCAGGGCAAATCAAATCGAAGATTCCCCCCTATACTAGAACTAAACATCGTCCTCGTTGTTTCAAAGGGGGCAACTACGTTAAATCTAAGGAGTTTATTAAGTGTGCCAAAAGATAATAAGTTAGTCGATAGCTTTTGGATACTGGGATTACCAAAATGATGTGAGGATGTGAAACTCTTGTGGATGAAGGGTTAATACTGGGAGCCGGAGAGTCTTCTCAATCCAGGGATTCATGGACATACAACACAAAGCACACAGATACATGGACGAACACGAGTAATGGGAAAAAGTAAGCCTCCTCACACAAAAAATACACTTATTTTTACTTCGACTGATAAGATGGGGTGCCTCCCACGAGCGCTTGTTTAGAGGGTCGCTATGCTTGACCCGTCTCTGAATTTATTGATCCATGGGGAACGTCTAGAGATCCGGGACTACCAATTGTGGTACGTCCCCTCCAAAGTAGTGCTTTAAAAGCTTGAAACATTCACTCATTGAATTTAGGGCCAGGTGTTTTGGGATAACTCGACAGTGCAATATGGAAAAACTTAGGTAGATAATGGTGATTATGGCCCTGTACCAGTGGGTCTTTAAGCACTGGACCCGGAGAAAAATCTTTCTAATCTAGAGTTTAAAGAGATTAGGACTCGATCACAAGTCTGGGGGGGATTAACGAGGGGGTTTTAATCTTGGATGGTCAGAGATTCTCTTCTATTCTCTGGTGTAATATAAAGTGAATTGTCATGAAGCATGATCACTAAGGTACTTTTAAGTTCGAGGTGTGCGGACTTTTCTATTGTGATCACACGCGGCTTTGAAATCGCAAGTTTGTATGCTTAAGGGCCAATAAGCTTTGTGCCTCCAAATCAATCGGTAGATTGACATGCCTTTCCAATTATACAAGCTTGTACGGAGTACACCAGGGTTGGTGGTTTTGTAAGCTGTTCGGAAGGCCCAACGGAAGTGCGTTCATCCATCTTTGATGACAAAAGTGGCACGATTTTCGCCCACGCGGTCACTTTCAAGAATTCTGTTAAAACCACGATTGGTATACCTCAAAACCATGCCCACTTGTTTTTGGGTGTTATTGCTGTGAGAGACGATGAGTGACTTCTGGTATTCTAATGCATGACCTTTGCGAATTGGTCATTGAAAAATGGGTTCCGCTGATCACTTATGATTGCACGAGGGGCACCGAATTCTGGCGACGAATGAGAGATGTGAGAAATTGCAAATCAACTTCGGGCATATTGGGGGGAGAGCGCTTTTGCTTCAACCCATTTTGATAGTAATCGATGCACGAGTATATATTTGTTCCATACTTGAAGACAGGGAACGGCCCCATAAAATCAATGCCCCAAGTGTCAAAGATTTTCGCAAATTAGATAGATGTTTTGTGGCATCTCATCACGTTGCGAAATTTTGACATGACGTTCGAAAATGTCACTCGGTGACAAAGTCTTGGGCATCCTTGTAGATCGTTGGGCCAAATAATAATCCTGAAGCGCAGAGCTTTTTAGCGGTTGTCAATTGGCACCATGATGTCCCCCGTGGGTGCCAGCTATGGCAAGCTTCGAGGTTGTGAGAGCTTCACTTGCCATGGACAAAAGCCGGATCACTTGATCCGCCACTTATTCGTTAAACAGAAGGGGTCGTCCCAAAAGTAGAGTTGACATCTTTGAAAAAACTTTCTTTTCTGCTGAGATGACATCCCTTTGATCACAAAATTCCCCGCATGGTAGTTTGCAAAATCGGCAAACCACGGGGCATTATCATCACCACGGAAAGTAACCATCCCAAGTGTCTTCGGAGAGGTAAATGGTTCCGTAATGTACTTTTTCCGAGTTCACTTTGATTGGGATTGTTCAATGTCTTGAATGGTGTCGGCAGGCAAGATTTTTCATGACTCCTCTTTATTCACGGATAAACGAAATACAAATTTTTGGAATGAGCAGCAAAATCCACCGGAGATAGTCATTGGCCTTAGCATCCTGCTTAGCAAGCAAAGGTAATTTGGAGATGCAGGAATGGTCTGTATTCACTATGCTTATGGTCAAGAACTAACGATTATCGGCCGGAATTTCTCGAAAGCTTACACTACGGCAAGTAATTCTTTTTCTGTTGTAGTGTAATGTGCTTGAGCCTCGGTTCATTGTTTTGCTTGCAGAGTGTTTTGGTGGAAGTGATTGGTCTTTATGTTGCTTTAGGATGCCCCCCAACAGCAAAATCACTTGCATCGCACATGATTTCAAAGGGCAAGTCCCAATCGGGAGCAACTAGAAATTAGAAGCTGGGTTAACTTCATCTTAATGGCTGTCAAATGCTTTGATGAATTCACCTTCGAGAAGATAAACGGATGTTTCTTTTTAAGGACGGTGGGTATAGGTTCCGGGCAGTTTTTGGAAAAATCCTTAAATTAAATCATCGGTTTGAATCTGGCGTGACTGAGGGAAAACAGCAATTACCTACCTTCACGGTAGTGGCATGATAGGCAATTTTGCATGGACATCACTTTTTGCCTTATCAAACCTCAAATCGGGATTTGAAATATTATGGACCAAGGACTATTCCTTCCTTGACCATAAAGTGGCATTTTTCCCAATTTAGCACAAGATTGGTGTCTTCACACCTTTGGAGTTTTTTGGTCAATAAATGGGAAAAGGCAAAAAAAAAAACAAAGATGAGAAAGATCACCCAAATAACGAGAATTCATCCATGAAGACTTCCATGGTTTTTTTCAATCATATCGAGAAATGATTGCACAACCATACACCTTTGGAACGGTGCCGGTTGCATTGCATTAACCATTAAGGCATGCGATGTTAGGAAATGTCCCGTAAGGGCAGGGTGAATTGGGGTTGTCTTATCTTGATCTAGTGGGTCAATCGGGATCTGAAAGTAGCCGGAGGGTGAATCCGTCCCAAAAAGCAAAAATAAATAGTACTCACATTTCGGCTATTCTTTCAAGTTCTGATCCTTTAAATGGCAACGGGAAATGGTTCTTTACGAGTTTGCATCATTGAGTTTCGGTAATCGATGCAAAAATCGCCCATCCCGTAACCAACCTAGTGGGTATTAATTCATTTTCTTCATTTTTCACCATGGTTATGCCTCCCTTCTTAGGGACACAATGAACCGGGCTTACCCAGGGACTATTGAGATCACCCCGCCGCACCCCACTCAGGCCGTCAAATTAACCAACTTTCAAGAAGTGTGATAACTTCTTGCTTATAAAACCTCATGGATTTTGGGAGGGTTTAATTCTTCTCTGATGGTGAAACTTCGGGTTTGGCATGTTCCTACCATCAAAATCTATGGGTGCTAAATGAGTTCTATACCCTATTAATATCAGAATATTCTTCCAAGCTATGCATGTTTGTGTGGACTTAAGGAACCTTGATTAGGGCAGTTTATCCTCATCTTTTAAAAGTTTTTAGCGATTATGACGGGTATCTTTGTCATCACCCTCTAAAACGCATACACAAGATGGGCTCGGTAAGTCTTTGAGTATCTAGGTCCGGAGGATCCTAACATGTAAGATTTATTCTTCTTCGGCACATTAATTTCACAATACTGGTGACGGTGGGAGATGTGGGTCACTATTGATCACACTTAACAATTCCTTCAAGGTATTAAACAGTATCTCTCTTCAGAATCATAGATGACTCCGTAAAACCAGGGGGTTATTGATTCTTCGTGTCTCAAGGAATTGCATCGAATCTTTCCATTAGAAAATCACTTCCTCCGTAGGGAGTGATAAGATGGTGCAGTGAGAGAATTGATATAAGGTCCGTTTGTAGAAGTGGGATTGCCACTTTCAGAATTTCAAGTACTTATTGAACATAGTGTCTTCACAATACAATGTCAATAACATCGACTCGGTTAACCGATTCAATGATATTGTAGGATAGAGTTTTTAGTATCACCAACTTTGTGTTACGGATTGGCATCATGTCTATGGGTCATTTGTTACAGTGAACATCTATTAAGGCACGTTGCCATTATCAAGAAAGTCTTACTCTAAGATTAGGGGGCTCCGGAGGATTCTGAACGTACATTCAATACGACTTCAAAATCGGTAGAATGAAGAACGTTCCAACTCTTTCACGACAAACAATCCTGGCGATTGCCGATTGGTAGTTAGTAGAAATCGTTTTGGCGGCAAGTTCAAGAATAAATTCGGTTTTTGGTCAAAAAGGGGAGACTTTGTTCTTTCCAAATGGAAGAGAGGGCAGTTGGTTGATGATTTTGCACCGAGATCGGCCAAGGCTAAGCATCCATTCATCCTCCGGGGAAAGTCACACGGTATAAGAAATCTACCAGGGTCTCCAAGTTTTCTCGGGGAAAACTTTTTTAGGTAACCTCCCGAGCAAATCTCGTTTTACGGTGTCTTTGTCAAACTCAATTTTTCTTTATCCTTGTCATTGAGGTGCTTTCTAAACATTGGTGCAATCTTTGTGGCATGTATAGGAGTGCATAAATTAGCTGTAACTTAGCTTGAAATGGAGAATTACGAAAAATCTCCATATATTTCGAAGCTAGAAGATCGTCTTTTCACGAGCTTTTCTTTGTTGGCTCCTCCCTTGAAGGATAAATGGCAATTGTTGGTAGGTTAGTGTTTTTGATAGCAACACAGTCTCACCACTGCGTCATTCAGGTCTTGGAACCACTGGGAGGTTGATGTTTTCGGTGCTTGGTTGACCGTATCCTTCGTCACCTCGGGTTTCATTGTCATCCTCTTTAGGAAGAGAGAAATTTTGAGGTCCATTATTAGGGAACATCACCGCTTCGGGTAGTGATTGCTTTCAATCTTCACCTTTTGGGGTGTGAAATTGGTTGTTGATGGGAAGAGGAGTCACGAGCCCGAAGTAGAAAAGAAGCGGGGTATATTTCTTTTTACAAATTTTGGTGATTCAAGTCCGTTATATTTGCCATTTGATTTTGCATATTTTGCATAACCGCGTCATTAGCTTTGACGTAGTTATCAAAATCGGGCTTAGACACACCTGGAGCTGGTGGAACTGGAACTTGAAAAGTCAGGGGTTGATAAGTTGGGGGTTGATTAATCTGGGGTTGGTAAACTTGTCCTTGATTGAAATTATTACCCCTATTTTGGTTAAAAATTGTTACCCCTGATTTTGGTTGAAATTGATCCCCCGATTTTGGTTGTTTTGATGGTTTTTGCATAGGAGGAAACCAGGAGGTCGAATTTGGTTTGCAACCATATTGAGGTCGGTATTGGCATTCCCATGGGTTTTGTAGTTAACTGCGGATCGGCTTGTGACACGTATTCTTAGATATTGTCACGATAAATGTTGCCATCGGTGGCTGGACAATTTTTGGTTGAATGGCCACCCGCAAGTTTCACAACTTTGCTCGAATGCCTTTTACAGGAGCGGGGTTTGAGTTGTTTGGGTTTTTATTTATCGAGAATTCAATGCTCTAACCATATCTTTCAGATCTGACACTCGGATGAAACTCGCTCGGGTAGTAGAGCTCGTACTACTTTGAAACAATGCACTTGCTTCGTGATTGACGAACTTTGGACTTGCTCTCGATGATTTTTAGGCATTCTCGAGGCATTTTATCAGGGGAAGTTACCACCGCAGCGGTGTTCAATTGATTCTTTGATCATTCGAGTTGATGATTTATTTATAACCATGATTGGGGCATCTCCTAAGAAGATATTGTATCTGGTCCCATGCCTCGTAATACGTTTTCATTAAATTTTTGTTGAAATCATCGTGATTTCTTTCGAAGATTTGTTGTTTTAGAGGGAGGGAAGAATTTTGTTATGGAGGTTGAAACAAGATATCCCATGTTAAGAATCGATCGGAGGGGGTTCTTTTTTCCAATCCAAATTCAGGGCGGCTCCCTAGTGGGGAATTGGGGAAAAGCATAAGGGCTTAAAACGACATTACTCGGGACGTTCGGGGGGAACTTCATAGTAGAAGTGATCTGTTGTTGATATTATCGGATGTGAGCATTGTGGGTCTTCTTTATCATTCAAAAAATTGTTGTTCTTGAACAAGATTAAGTAGACCATGCTTGATCTCATATTGTTCGCGGTAATTTGGGAAACACAATGAATCCTCGGAACCTCGTTGGGTGCTCTGTTTGTTGCTCGAGGTAAATTGCGCCATAGTACGATTATCGTCCATCGTAACTTTGGGTTGATTGTTAGTTTCTTGATTGTTTTTTGGTTTCTCAAGATTTTGGTTTGTTTCAACGAAGTTCTCGTCGGACTTGTTGTTGTCGAAGGGTTACGGGCTGAGAAGATGTGCGCTTGCAACAAAAACAGAAAATATAAAAAGAGAATTTACTCTAATTTTTTTTTTGGTTTTTTCAAGATTTAGTTCACAATCGTATTTTACGGACCAATGGAGGGTAGGACAAACTTTAACCAATTAATCTACTTACTTCACGGTTAGCTCTCAAAAGGATAATTTGCACAGGGGAGCGGAGGAAGGTGTAGGAATAGCGTTGAAAGCTTATTTCTCCTTTCGGGTCGTAGTTGTTCCTCGGAAAACCCTCCTTATACCCACATATAGTTTGGTTAACTTTGCATGGTGAAACCTAAGTCGTAAGAAGACACAAATGGCTAGTTAAGTTTTTAAAATCTTTTGTTCGAGTTGGGAAACCAACAAGTTCACCGGGAAGTTGTTATGATAATTACACTCAAATGGAGAATATTATAATTTTTGGAGTATTTTTTACCAATTTGGAAATTTTATTTTTTTTTAGGACAGTGTTTTTATTTTTTAGTTTTTCTTTTGTTTTTATATGATTTATACTAATAAAAGAAAATGAAAAATATTTTTGTACTTTTTATATTTTTATAGAGAAAAAAGAACAATATTCACAGTTTCAAACACAAATTGTCATACGTACGTTAAATCTTTTTACGCCTCACCAGGCGGGCCAGCGGCGCTCAAAATTTGGACTCGATCGATAATATATATATATATACTAGTATATATATATATATATATATTTATTATATATTATATTTATATATATATATATATTATATATATATATAATATATAAGCAAACACTCAACCAAATACCTTTAGAATGGATTGGTTAAGAGTATACTCTTTAACAATATATAATGTTTCCGGAAAGGTTTGATTTCCCGGGTCGTTATGTACCATCGAGGCTCTTTGAATGGAAAACTCGAATGGTCGAATTCATAATTGATGTTTGGGGCACTATACCTAATAAGCACATTGCCACAAAGATAAGCAAGGGGAAAATAAGCTAGAACAAGCATAAAAGCTAGAAATGGTTAAAAAACACTAAAACGTTTAAAACTTTAAACACAAATAAGCTCAAAAGACAGTTAAGACCAAAACCAAATAGTAGGACTAAACTCTAAATAAGCAAAGTCAGCAAGCAATTAAGCTAAGCTAAACACGATGAAATGAGAAAAACTCAGCAGTACTAAAAACTGTTCTAACAGTATTACTAACAGTACTAAATTGGTTGGTTAGTACTTGCTAGCTTTGAGTTAGTAAGGTTAGCTATACTATAAAAACAATGAAACAAGAGATAAGCTAAGATTAGCTAATACATAAAATTCAAACTATCCCTAATAGCTATCAGCATAGTTTATGATTCATAGATTATATGAGTGGACATTTAACTACAAACTACTATCTGAATAATACTCTTAGAATTACTATTGAAAAAAGGCAGAATAGCTTATAATAAATTTATACTAAAGACTTGTAACGATTATCGGTTTATTTATTCTAAAATAAAATAAGAAACTTTCTGAAATAAGAAGAAACTATAAGCTAATAAGCAATAATTGATCCTACAGTTCTAACAGTATTATCTACCAAGTACTAATTGGAGTTAGTAATGCTAGCTTGAGTTTTGTACTGATTAGCTTTTATAAATCACAAAAGAGATCTAGACAGTTCTAACTTGGAGGTAAGTAATGTTTGTTTCCAAAAGCCTCTTAAAGTTTCCAAAATGTCATTTTTTTCAAGATGATTTGTTCCTATTTGTTAAAAACAGATTATCAAATAGCAAAATAAGACCATATTATAAGTAGATTTCAATCAAGAATAAGACCTTTAATAAGCTGGATTCAATTCTAACTGTATTAACTCTTAATAACAGTAATAATAAGGAATTTGCACAAATCTACTTTTAAACAAAAAAACTAAGCAAAAATAAGCACTAAACAATCATGATATAAAGCTAATGGAATAAGCAAAATATATAGGCAACACAAGTAAGTAAAAATCAATTCTTGAGGAAGGTAGTAACCCATATTAGCAATCTTACCTTAGATCTTTTTTTAGCAAATAGGTACTTAAGGGCGGAATGGTCCGTATACACTATGCTTTTATTCATGATGAGGTATCACCAGATTTTTTCGAAAAGAAGCGTTCTCCACAAAACCTAACATTCCTTTTCTGTTGTGGTGTCACGTTCGATTTGCCTCGGTTATTTGTTTGCTTGCATATGGTATAGGCCTAAAGTGGTTATCATTTCGTTGCCTAGAACCGCACCTTTTGGCATAGCGATTGCTTAGTATAAGCTCAAAGGGCTAGGTCCTGTTGGGTTGGCATATCAGTATTGAAGCTTCGGTTAATTTCTTCTTTAAGGTCTGAAAAGCTTGAATGCATTCCTCGGAGAAAATAAAAGGAGTGTTTTTCTCAAGGAGATGAGTCATGGGTCAAGAAATTTTTGAAAAGTCCTTGATGAATCTACGGTAAAAACCTGCATGTCTGAGAATAGAGGGGAAAACTTCTAAACCTGCATGTCTGAGAAAACTCCTAATACCGTTGACGGTAGTTAGGTCAGGTAATTTAGCAATGACGTCTATTTTGGCTTTTTCGACTTCTATTCCTTTCTTTGAAATTTTGGGTCCAAGAACGATGCCTTCTTTCACCATAAAATGGCTTTTTTCCCAAGTTAGTGTCTTCACACAGTTTAAGCATTCTATCTAAATTGGAAAGGCACGTAGAAAAAGAATTTCCGAAAACTAAAAAGTCATCCATGAAAACTTTCATTGTCTTTTCAATCATATAATGGAATATGGCCATCATACACCTCTGGAACGTGCCTGGTGCATTGCATAAGCCAAAAGGCATGCGGCGATAAGCAAACGTTCCGTATGGGCATGTGAATGTGGTCTTTTCCTGATCTTTCGGATCGATTGGTATTTGAAAATAACCTGAGAAACCATCGAGGAAACAATAGTACTCATTTCATGCGAGTCTCTCAAGCATTTGATCCATAAACGGCAAAGGGAAGTGGTCTTTCCGGGTGGCTTCGTTCAACTTACGATAATCAATACAAACTCTTCATCCCGTTACAAGTCTAGTCGGTACTAACTCATTTTCATCATTGGTCACTATGGTCATCCCTCCTTTCTTTGGCACACAGTGCACTGGGCTCACCTAAGGACTATCCGAGATTGGGTAGATTAATCCAGCGTCAAGAAGTTTTTCAATCTCTTTCTTAATGACATCATGGATCTTTGGATTAACCCTTTTCTAATGTTGGACCGCTGGTTCATAGTCGTCTTCCATTAGAATTTTATGAGAACAAAATTCCGGGTTAATACCCTTTATGTCGGAAAGTTTCCAAGCAATGGCTTGCTTTCGGGACTTTAGAACCTTTATGAGAGCGGTCTTTTCATCGACACTCAAATCTGTGGCAATTATGACTGACAACTTGTTGTTGTCTTCCAAAAATAAATATTCGAGATGAGGCGATAAGTCCTTAAGTTCAACCTCAGGAGGTTCATCAATTGAAGATTTGGCAGTTTTGGCTTCACAAATTTTAAGTTCCTTTCTGATTTCTGGCAAATAATTTTCTTGGTTCGGAGGTGGTGAAGGATCACTGTTAAGGAGTGCTTCGAGAATAAGAATGTCCCCCTCTGGGTCATAATAGGATTCATCAACTTCCGGTAAAGTTGGATCGTCAGCTATTGCAAGAAAAGCATCAGCTTCTTCTAGAAGTAGAAAATTACTATCCCCGAAAGGAGTGAGAGTCGGAGAAGAATTTGAAACTATCGGGTCATATCCGGGAGTGGGATTGCCACTAGCGATCACGTCTGAAAATCCTAGAACTTCCTGAGAATACTCTTAACAAGCTAATTCAACAACGTCGATTCGATTCGCCGTCATATCATTATAATTAACTGAGTATCTCGAAGTCTGATCAAGGTTATAAGTAATGGCCTCATTTCCAACTCGAATGGTTAATTCACCTTCTAACATGTCTATCAAAGCACGACTGGTCTTAAGAAAACACCTCTCGAGAATTAGAGGTTGGTATGTGTTTAATTACACATACCTTTTACCTTTAAAAACAAGCTAAAATAACCAAAAACGAACTTAAAATGCCAAATATACGCTTGTTTTGCTAATTGTATTGTGAAGGAACGGATATTTAAGAAAAGGACAAAAAACAAAGCCAAAACGACAAAACCGGACTCGGAATGGAAAAGACTGTGAAAGACAAAGCCAAAACGAAGCCGAAAGTCAATCAAGTCAAAAGTCAACAGAAAATCAACTGACCAAAGTCAAAGTCAACCAAGTCAACCCCCAAGCCAAAAAGTCAACAGTCAAGAAGTTTATAAAGTTTTGAGGGTTAAAATTGCTAAAACCCTAAACTTGTATTTAATGAAGAAAAGAGAAAAAGAAAGACAAGGGGGAAAACTGCCATAATGCCAAAGTTTAACTCTAAGGACCATTTCTGTCAAGTCCTAAGAGTTATAACACGCAAGGACGAGTCTTGCAATTAGACAAATAACTTTTGGGGACTTATTTTGCCAAGTCCCCAAAGTTATTTAACACCAAGGACCATGGTTGCAAGAACTCAAGACACTTTGAGGGGCCGATTTTACCAAAACCCCAAACCCACACCCTGTCACCCCTAACCCTCTATAACCCTTTTTCCCGCCCAAAACATAGTACAAAATTCACGGGTTTCTCCACCCCCGTTTTACCCTGCAACCCAAACCACCCCATGGATAATCAAATTTCCCCCCCTCCACTATCTTTCCCAGCTGTAAGATTGCCAAGTTGGCAATCCCACATCTCCCAAAGCCTATATCGACGGCTCGGATGGCTTCTAAAGAAACCCAAGGAATTTGAAGGGCTGAGATTCATTGTGACTTTACACACACACAACAAACACAACTCTTTTGTTGTGTCTACAAAGAAACACAAGTAAAGAAGACATGAGAAAGAAGACCCTAGTCGTATTTTCCCTATTTAAGAGAATGTAAAGCCATTTTGGCCATAGTGAGTTTTTAAGTAGTTTAAGTGTAGTTTTAATATAGTTTTAAAGTTTTCAGTTTAAGTTCTTTTATGTACTTGCATTTCACAGTTTTAATGGAAAATTCAGCCGTTTTTATAATTGTGTTCTAAGTTGCAAATTGCCTTCTTAAAATCTTTTAAACTCTCAATATAAGTTGTTGTAACCTGTTCACATTTATTTTACAAAACTAAAAAAAAAGAGGGTATTGTTGGATTGAAAAAGCTTGGATGAATAAGCTGATATGGATGGCTTATTGGGTTTTCAGCTTAGTTTTAGCTTAATTATAAGCTAAGGGTAGGAAATTTAGAGCTTATTAGGTCTTCAAAGGGTCCTTTTTGAGAAAAGGATCAAAGGTACATTTCTTCAAAATTTTGCTTAATACTGTAGCACAGCTTATTTAGCTTAATTTTCAGCTTATTAATATCTTCTTATGCTAATTTAGTGTGTATAAATGCTTGTTAGTGCTTGTCATTTCATTTCTATTCAACTTGGTAAAAACTGTCTAAAAATGCTTATTCCTGTCTTAGCTTATTTCCATTGTTAAATGCTTATTAATTCTGCTTTTTACTTGTTTATTGTTTAGTATAGCTTAAGTTGTGTTAGAACTTTAAAATTTTCAGTTTAAGTTAGTGTTTATAAGTTTTTAATCTACTTTCAAAAATTAAGGGGGTGTTTGGCATAAGCCTTAAAACGGGTCAAAACAGGCTTTGGTTTGGGTTGAGGTCATCAAGCTAGTTTTAGCTTAAGCATTAAGCTTGTTTTAAGCTGTTTTTAAAAGTTTTTAAGGTTGAAAATTGTTTTTCAAGGTTTTTATAAACCATCTTTTTAAACTGTGACTTTTAAGAAAACACCAAGTGCTTATATTCATAAGCACTTGAATTTTGAGTTTTAGTTCCAAAAAGAGTGTGTTTTGTGTGTGTAAAAAAGGCTGTCAAAACCTTTTGGTCATTTGACTTGTTAAGTCAAAACAGCCCAAGTGTTTTTGGTGTCACAGTTTTAAAAATCCAACTCCCTTTTTCACTGTCAAAATTCAGCAAGATAAAATGATTTTTAAAAGTCAAAAATTGGTGCACAAGTTGTTTAGCTAGAGTACTCAATCTGTTTTAGCTTATCTTTTTAATTTGAGCTTATTTGACAGCTTTTTAAAAGCTCAAAAAAGACCCTTAGAGTTAAGCTTTAATCTCCCCTGGTGCAAAGGGGAGATTTTAAGCCCTTTTTCTTGAAAAAAAACTTCTAGGTACTTAAGCCCATCTCTTGGCTTATTTCAAGAGCCTATAAGCTCTTGTCTAACCCTCTAATTTCAGACCTTAGTATAAGCTTATTTGAGCTATTTTTAAGCTCAACTAGTCCCCTTGACTGTTTTTAGCTAGTTTAGAAGTAAGGACTTGCTTATTTTTCTCTTGGCTAATTCAGGCTTAATTTCATAAGCTCAATTGTGGTCCTTTCAGCTTATGGTTGTTTGTTTTGATAAGCTGTGTTAAGCTTATTCCCATTTCCTTGTGCTTTATGAGCTTTTTAAGCCCATATTTACACCAACAGTACTAACCTCCAAGTTAGTACTGTTGTGGGTTTTAAGCCACTTTCTGGCTTACTAAGCTTATTAAATAAGCTCAATTGATTCCTAGTAGCTTATTAGGATTAAGTAGATAGATTTGTTTGCTTATTTCTCATTACCTAGCTTATTTGTCCAATAGTTAAGTCAATTTTAGCTTCTGTCATTAAGCTGTTTTCTAGCTTATTTAGTTTAAGCTTTTAGCTTTTTATTGCTTATTTAAAGTAGTTTAGCCCCTTTTTAGCTTATTCAGTCCAAATCCTAGCTTAAGTTTCACCATAAGCCCAATGACTTAGCAAAATTAGCCTTAAGCTAGCTTTAAGCAATTCTGTCATCTTTGAGCTTATTTTTAAGCTTATTCAGGGCTTTTCAGCAAAACTTGTAGTTGACAAAGTTGTTAAGCCCCACGAGCTTAACAACTTTGCTTTTCAAAGTTTTCAAAAAAAAAAAAAGGGAAAGACAAGAGGTCCGGGTGAGCAAGACTCGAACCCGGGACCTCTCGATACGATCCCCTTTATAACACACACTCACACCGCTGCGCCCTTGGGACTTTTCTGTCATAGTCCCAAGGGCTTGCATACTTATACACTTTTTGAGCTTTAGAGCTTATAAGCTGTATAAGCTTATTTCGGGGCTTATTTCTTAAGCTGCTTTTCGTTTCTTATTTTTCTTAGGATTGTTATAGAGTCTAGTATTTTTTGTAAAAATTTCAGAATTTTTCGAAGTAGTTTACTATTTTTTATAATTTAATTTAGTTTAAAGTTTTAAAAATTCATAAAAAATACAAAAATTATCAAAAAAATATTTTTCTTTTTTAGAAAAATTTATTTTGTCATATAGTTTGTAGGAAAAATATAAAACTTTTCGTAGGGTCATTTTTACAACTTTTCACTTTTTAAAGAACGGGTCCGGGTACGGAATTTGTCTTGACTCGTTTTTGGGTCAAACGAACTCCGTTTTCGGTCTAGTCTTTTTCATTCTTCGTTATTTGTTCCCTAGAGTAGTTTAGAAGTGAAAATTTCTTCGTAGGGTTAATTTTAAAGATTTTAGGTTTTTCCCCCTTTGTTCGGGATTCGTGCTCTCGTTTTTCAGCTTAATTTCGTAATTTTTAGGATTTTCTTAAACGTTTTAGTTTGTTATTGTTTAATTTGACTTTTCCACACTCTCAATTCAATTCTCTTCTTCAAACTCAAATCTTCGACTGTATCGATTTTCCAGTCCAGCCTCGTTGGGGATAAACGACCCGGGAACATTCTATACTACTTCTCGGTTTTATTGATTCTGCTTTTAGACTATTCTTACTATATATATTTTATATTTTATTATATTATATATATTTTAAGGTGTAGTTTGGACGGATCAATTTTTGGCGCCGTTGCCGGGGAGGCTGTGAAAACGATTTTCGTTACGTTTGACAAATTGTGTCCTCACGCAATGTTATGAAGTAAGCATTTACGAAAACTAAGAATCTCAATCCCCCTCGACTAATAACTTTGAAAAGTAGCTAAGGTGTTCTCAAGGAAACTAAAGAATCAAAAGCTTCGAAAAGTCCCGTTTTCATCACCAGTTTTTTATTCTACACAGCGATCCCTAATATTTTATAGGATGTTCTCTATCTGTTTTTTTTCAACTTCTGTTTGACTTCCTTTATTATTATACAACATTGGGATCATAGAATGAAAACGCCCATAGAATAATCTAACGGATTCCTTATGGATAAATTTATCATCGTCCCCTTGATTTTTTTCACTAGCTCCAAACCAATCAATTATAAACAACATGTCAATATAAGTCTATATGCTAAGCTCTCAACTTATGACTTGTGAACTTTTAACTCCCACATGAATATATGATTTAAATGGTGTACTCATATCAACTCAAACATAGAATCAACATATTTTCATAGTCGTGATTCAAGATGAATCATGACTCCAAATGTAACAACAACTTATTAGGACCTTAACATTGAATTAAAGAACGAGATTTTAACCTGTAGAACGTATTTGCAACATCTTCGTCATTAAAATCATAAGTTCTGAAAACAGGATGCGTTTGCTTAGTTTGAACACCTACCTAGGCCTCGCTCCCTAGTAGGATATCACAACCAACGACCGATGTTCTTAGTTTGAAAACCCACCCCGTTGCTAGCGTAGTGGGAAATCACATCAACACCTTCTTTCTAATATGGCTAAGGATTAGTGTCTTAGTTTGAACCCTCACCCCTAGACCTCGCTTCCTGGTGAGAATATCACACCACTCCAAATCCTTAGAAGTAAAGATGTCCCTTAGTTGAACCCCCACCTCGTTATTAGCGATGGGAATATCACACACATCAACACAAGACACAGCGATAACAATAAATCTTTTACTTGTTCCATATAATCAAATGTATGCTTCATTGGCATAATTTCAATATTCGTGCATTTTTGCATTCATACTTCATTCATGCTTCTTTGGCATTTTAACTTTTGAATTATTAAGAACAGAGAAATCTCGCTTTAAAGAATCAGGTTACAAATTTGAAGCTTTTTCTAAAAACATTGATGACTATAGTTGGATTGAGAATTGAGCACGTACGCTTAGGTGGATTAGAAGCTAATTGGGAGAAAAACCACAAGTTAACTCATATAAGTTTTAGAAGAATCTGCGACACACATAAACTTATATTTAACTCTATCACTTCTTGTTCTTCTCTTTATTAAAATTCGAAAACAATCGAAATCGTGAAAGCCTTAGCCTACAATGGTAAGTTGAGGAACTAGCTAGGGCTCAACACGCCCCGATCGAGTCCAAAAATTATTCTCATTCTACCCATTAGGAAAGTCAAAACTGTGACAAAACACTTATTTTATTTTTGAAAAAATTTTAAATTTTTTTCATTTTTTTGGTATTTTTGCAAAAATTTGGTGGTAAAAACGGGATTGCGTGATAACAACGACTGCAGGCAAAAATCAAATCGAAGATCCCCCCCATACTAGAACTAAACATCGTCCTCAAGATTTTCAAAAGGGGAATCCTAACCAAATCTAAAGGCCGTTTTAGAAGTGTGCCAAAAGATAAAACGTTAGTCGATTAGATTTGGAATACTGGATTCCCCAAAATGAAGCTGAGGATGTGAAACTCTTGTATGGATACTTGAGAGTCTTCCACAAACCGGGAAATCCTGGACATACAACACAAAGCACACAAAACAGGACAAAACCGGGAGATGGAAAATGTAAGCTCTCACACAAAAAAACTTATTTTATTACTAACTACTGATAAGCATGGGTCCTCCCACGAAGCGCTTGTTTTAGGGTCGCTATGCTTGACCGTCCGCCCCTAATTCAAATGTCCCATGGGGAACGTCTGGAGATCCGACAACCTCGTGGTTATGTCCCCTCCAAAGTATGTTTTATATGATGAACCCATCACATTAAAGTTGGGCCCGGAGTTATTGAGATTAACTCACGGTGCCAAAAAGGAAAAACTTGGGTTACCGTGAATGGTCCACTCCAACGGCTATCAATTTGCCCGAGAAAAACATCAGTCTAGATTGAAGAGGAGAACACATCACCAACGTTGAAAATCGGTTTTTGATCTTAGCATCGTGTATCCTCTGTGGTTTTCGTCTTTATAGATCAAAGAGTTTTCGTAGGAGGGCTTGATCACCGAAGTTCATTAAGTTCATTCAGTTTGAACTTTCCTGTGATCCTCGCCGTGTGAACATCAAAATTTGTATGCTTGAGGGCCCAGTAGGCTTTGTGCTCTAAACTCGATTCGGAGATGACATGCCGTCCCTACACTAACTTATATGGAAGTGCAACACCATGGTGTTTTTTTGTAAAGTTTTGTTGCGGAAGGCCCATAGAGCATCATCTAGTTTGTCCGACCAGGAGGCACGATTTTCCCCACGTTCCTCAAGAATACGCTTTAAACACCACATTTACACCTCAACTTGCCCTCTTTTTGTGGGTGAATACTCGGTGGAGAGACGGTGAGTGACTCCGTAACTTAAGCATGACCCTTTTTGTAAACTGGTCATTGGAATGCAAAAGTGAGTTCCGCGATCACTTATGATAGCTCGGGGGGCACCAAATCAAAAGGAGAGTTTTAAAAATTTAGCAAACAACCGGACATCATTGCTGGGAGCGCTTGCTTCAACCCAATTTGACAAGTAGTCCAACAGCCACGAGTATGTACTTATTCCTCTTTGAAAGACGGAATTGGCCCCATAAAATCAATGCCCAATGTCAAAGATTTCGCAAACTTGGATGGAGTTTTGTGCAGTCATCGTCACGTTGCGTAATTTTTTCCTTGACGTTGACAAATGTCACAACGGTGACAAAGTCATGGGCATACCTTGTAGATGGTGGCCAATAAAATCCTGAATCGAAAGATCTTTCTTGGCTGTGTAATGGCACCATAGTGGTCCCCCATAGGTCCACTATGGCAAGCTTGAGAAATGTCTAAAGCGTCTTGCCCAGAAAACACAACGTCTTATCACCTGATCAGCACAGTTCTTAAACAGGAAGGATCATCCCATAAATAATGTTTGACATCCTTAAGAATTTATTTTTTTGTTGGATGTCATTCCCTTGATAAACAATTTTCCCAGCATGTAGTTTGGCAAAATCGGGCAACCATGGGGTATTTTGAGTCTTGAAGAGCAATAGAACCAAGAGTTTTCTGAGAGGAAATGCTTCATTGATTCGGTTGTTCCCGGTTAGTCTTGATGAGGATTTTCAAGTCTGGACAGATTGACGTTCCCGGCGAGATTCTCAGCTCCATTTTTGTCTCGAATTTCAGATCAAATTCTTGAGCAATAGATCCATCCGCATGAGTCTTGCCTTAGCATCCTTCTTGGCAAAGAGATACTTGATGGCAGAATGGGTCAGTATACACTATGCTTTGGACATAACAAATATGACCGTAATTTTCTCAAAGGCATACCCTACTCAAGTAATATATCCTTTTCGGTAGTAGTGTAGTAGTTTGAGCCACGTCCATCAGTCTTCACATAGTTGGTATAGTTGGAAATGCGTTTTTTTCTTTTTGCCCAGGACTCCCGCAAGGCTAGAAGATCTATCTAGTTCTAGATCCTAACAGCAAGTCCCAGTCAGGAGCAATCAAAATTGGAGCCTCGGTCAATTTTCTTTTAAGTGTATTAAAGGATTCGATACACTCTTTTGAGAAGAAAAATAGAGTCTTTTTTCAAGCAAGTGGGTCATCAGACGAGCAATTTTTGAAAAGTCTTGTATGAAACGTCGGTAAAAACCGGCATGCCCAAGAAAACTACGGACACCTTTGACAGTAGTCGGGTGAGGGAGCTTGGCTATAACTTCAACTTTAGCACGATCGACCTCAATTCCTGACTTAGAAATTTTGTGTCCAAGAACAATGCCTTCTTTAACCATAAAATGGCTTTTCTCCCAATTTAGGGACAAATTGGTGTCTTCACACCGTTTTAACATTTTTTCCAAATGGGATAGGCATGTAGAGAAAGAATCTCCGAAGACCGAGAAGTCATCCATGAACACTTCCATTGTCTTTTCGATCATGTCATGGAAGATTGCCATCATACATCGTTGAAACGTGCCGGGTGCATTGCATAGCCCAAAAGGCATGCGGCGATAGGCGAACGTTCCGTATGGGCAAGTGAATGTTGTCTTCTCTTGATCCTTCGGGTCAATAGGAATCTGAAAATAACCCGAGAAGCCATCGAGGAAACAATAGTATTGGTTTCCCGTGAGTCTTTCGAGCATTTGATCCATGAAGGGTAATGGGAAGTGGTCTTTTCGGGTGGCTTCATTCAACTTTCTATAGTCAATGCACACTCTCCACCCCGTGACCAATCGAGTCGGTATCAAATCATTATCATCATTCTTGACGACGGTTATGCCACCTTTCTTTGGTACACAGTGCACCGGGCTTACCCATGGACTGTCAGAGATCGGATAAATTAGTCCGGCGTCAAGAAGTTTTTCAACCTCTTTTTTGATGACGTCGTGGATCTTTGGGTTTACCCGTCTTTGACTCTGAACTGTTGGTTCGTAGTCCTCTTCCATAAGGATTTTGTGAGTACAAAACTCTGGATCAACACCCTTGATATCGGAGAGTTTCCAAGCGATGGCTCGCTTGTGGGACTTTAGAACCTTGATAAGAGCTGCCTTCTCCTCATCCTTCAAGTCTTTCGCAATTATGACGGGCAACTTGTCGTCGCCTTCCAAAAATGCGTATTCTAAATGAGGTGGCAAGTCCTTAAGTTCAACCTCGGGAGGCTCATCAATTGATGATTTAACGGTTTTAGCTTCAACAACTTTAAGTTCTTTCCGGATTCCGGGCGAATAATCTTTATGATTCGGAAGAGGAGGTAACAGTTCACTATTGAGAAGTGCTTCGAGGATAAGAATGTCACCCTCTGGATCATAGTAAGTAGCATCAATTTCCCGTGAAATTGGAATTGGCTCGTCATTCGATAGCTATTAAAAGCTTGGATTCTTTGTGAAGGAGAATATCAATATCCCCGAAAGAGGTAGTGTTGGTGCAAGAATTTGATAAAATTGGATTGTAATACGGAGACGGATTTACCGTATGAAACTGATTAAGAAATATACCATAGAAATTCTTGAGAGAGTTTTATTCACTTGCTAATTCAATGACGCGATTCGGTTCGCCGTCATATGATTGTAATTAGCCGTGTATCTCAGATAGTTTGGACATACGATTGAAGGTGATGGGCCTCCTTTGAAACACGATGGGTTATTTCTACCTAATAAACAATATCAACGCACGAATTTCTGGTCTTTAAGAAACTTCTTCTGAGAATTAATGGTAATAGGGGGTCTGGTTCAAAATCTACAACCCGATATCTGCTAGAAGGTAAATAAGACTTTCCCACCATTAAACGGAAGTCTTTGGCGATACCAATCGGTCTGTGATTTTGAACGGTCCGCTAGCTCTAGCGTCATGCAAGTCGGGTTAGTTCGGGAAGAGAGAGATCTTTCCAGATGGAATATGGCATAAGATTAATGGCTTTGGCACAGAGATCGGCCAAGGCATTGGCATGTATTAATACAGAAATTAACATTAGAATAAGAAATCGGCCATTGTCTCAAGTTTTTTCGGTAACTTGCTTTAGGATGACTGCTGGAGATTTCTCGTTCAATGGTGTTCTAGCCATTTCATCTACTTCTCTTTGTTTCCGATTAAGTTTTTAGAGTCGAGGAAAATTTCCGGCATAAGGGGTACAAGGCTTCTGTAAAGCTAATTTCGAAAACCAAAATCTCTAAAGATTTCGTAGATGAATTTCTCAATTTGGTCATTAGCTTTTTCACGCGGGCCACTTTCTTCTTTTCTTCTTGAAGGAAAATGGAATTGTTGTTTGTTGGCTTAGGAATCGGGCATAACGGGTCATTACAACGGGCTTGGAAATTGGATTATGAGATTGGACTTGAACAACCGGAGGTTGGACGTCTTCGGTGCTTCCGTTATTAGTAGGAAGCATCGTGTCCTTTGTAACCTCGGTATCACGATTCATTACTTTCGGAGAAGAAGATGAACATGAAGGGGATCGCGGGTCCTTGTTATGCAAAACCAATAGGGTGGGGTGATACCTTTCACAATCTTATCTGAGGGTTTGTAATGGTGTTACACTGAGTGAGTTCCGTACATGAAGTAGAGGAGCGGGTGTAGAAATCAACAGTAATTGGAATTGCATGTCGTTTTAATTGGTCTTTTGGTTTTGATCTTGGTTTTGGCATTGGTTGTGCTGAGGTACTATGTTAACTGATTCATTGTGCCTTGTAGGTGGGGGAATTTTGATTGGGGGAGAATGCATGGGCTGGGAAAATATCAAATACTAATACACTTATCTTCACAAACTCTTTAAATAAAGAAGACACTTTACACACACCATGTGTCTGAGGAACAGGAGCTTGGTAAGCTGGTGGTTGATTAACCTGGGGACGGTAAATTTGGCTTTGGTTGAAATTGTTCCCTCGGTTTTGATTGTAATTGTTTCCCCGATTGAAATTGTTTTGATTATTTCCTTGATGGCTTTGAACGGGAGGAAAACCGGGAGGTCGAATTTGATTTGCAACCATCTGAGGTCGAGGTAACGGTATTTCTATGGTCTGAAATTGTCGAAGCGGCTTGTGGACACTATCTTGGATATTGTCACGATTATGTTTGCCTCGGTGGCTGGACAATTTTGGTAAGAATGACCACCCCCACAAGTTACACAACTTTGCTCGACCGCTTTTACGGGAGCTGGGGTTTGGTTTTTCTTATCGAGAATCAATGCTCTAACCATATCTTTAAGTTCAGCAACATCGGGTGAAACTGCTGGGGTAGAAGAGCTCGTACTCACTTTGGCAACGACTGCCTTGCTTCGTGATTGACGAACTTTGGATTTGCTCTCGATGATTTTTAGGCATTCTCGAGGCATTTTATCCAAAAAGTTACCACCCCGTGCGGTAGGTTCAATGAATCTTGATCCATTCGAATTTAG
Source organism: Tanacetum coccineum (assembly GCA_026074375.1). NCBI lineage: Eukaryota > Viridiplantae > Streptophyta > Magnoliopsida > Asterales > Asteraceae > Tanacetum > Tanacetum coccineum. Next base: position 80,732 of record BQNB010005000.1, on the reverse strand, counting down.
GGCATTCTAGAATGTATCGAGGTGATGCGACTGTTTCTGAAAACCCATGATGCAGGCATCCCCTAAGAAGATCATTGAATCGGTCCCATGCCTCGTAAAACGTTTCATCAAATTTTTGTTGAAATCTCGTGATTTCATTTCGAAGATTTGTTGTTTTAGAGGGAGGGAAGAATTTGTTAATGAATTTCGAAACAAGATCATCCCATGTAAGAATCGATCGAGGGGGCTCTTTTTCAAGCCAAATTCGGGCGGCTCCCTCGAGGGAAAATGGGAAAAGCATAAGCTTAACCGACGTACTCGGGACGTTTGGGAACTTCATCGTAGAAGTGATCTTGTTGAAATATCGGATGTGAGCATGTGGGTCTTCTTTATCATGTCCAAAAAATTGCTTGTTTTGAACAAGGTTAAGCAGACCATGCTTGATCTCAAAGTTGTTTGCGGTAATTTCGGGAACAACGATCGCATCCTCGTAACCCTCGGTGGGTGCTTCGAGTAATTGCGCCATAGTACGATTATCGGCCATCGTAACTATGGGATGATTGAAAGTTTCTTGATTGTTATTTGGTTTTCTCTTTTAAAGATTGTGGTGATTCCCAGAATGTTTGTTCGGACTTGTTGTTGTCGACGTTTACGGGCTTGAGAACGAGTGCGCATGCACAAAATAGAAATATAAAAAGAAAATTTACACTAATTTTTTATTTTTTTTGGTTTTTTTTTTCAATGATTTATTCACAATGTATTTTACCGGACAATGAGGTAAGACAACTTCAACCAAATAACTATCTTACTTTCAGGTTAGCTACTCAAAAAGATAAAATCACAGGTGAGCGGAGAGGAGTGGAATAGCGGCGAAGCTTATTTCTCCCTTTTGGGTCGTTAGTTCCTCTGGAAACAACCCTACCTTTATTACCCACTTTTATAGTTTGTTTAATCAAATCGAGGTGAGCCGTATGTCGTAAAGAATAAATGGCAAGTTTTTAATATCTTTTGTTCCGATTTGGGAACCAAACAAGTTTCCACCGGAATTTATTAATGTTAAATACTTTAGTGAAAGTATTATATGATTGATGATTTTTTATCTTCTTGATAAGACCATTGTGTTTATATTTTGGTTTTTCTTGATTTTATAAATATATACTAAAAAGAAATGAAAAATATTCTTGTATTTTTATAAAAATAAAAGAGATATTCACAAATTCAAACACAATTTTAATTTGTCAAACGTAACGATAATTCGTTTCACAGCCTCCCCGGCAACGGCGCCAAAAATTGATTCGTCAATAATATATATATATATATATATATATATATATATATATATATATATATATATATATATATATATATATATATATATCATATATATATTTATATATATAAGAAACCTCAACCAATTGCCTTTGGGACCAAAGGCAAAAGAAGTCAAAATTCACTAAATTAAATTATATATGTAATCCGGGATAGTATGAGTTTCCGGGTCGGTTAAGTTCCACAACGATGGCTTGAATGGAAAATCAAATGACGAATTGATAAACGATGTTTGAATATTACATGATTATGATGGTTTTCTATTTCTAAGGTTAAATATGCAAAAGACGATTTTAAATAAAACCTAAAAACGAAAGCTAAATAACTTAAAACCTAAAACGGGCACGAAAAACGAGGATCAAAAACCTAAATTTTGCAATTTTAACCCTAGAACAATTTTTAAACTAAAATTAGATTCTACTTGACTAAAAACGAAGTTTAAAAAAACTAGACTAAAAAACGGTTTTTTGTTATGTTTGGACCAAAAACGAGTCAAAAGAAAAAAAAGCCTTTATCAAATAAGCCTTTCGATGTCTCTTCTAAACCTTTTGCCGGATGTTTCTTTTATACACAAGAGACCCTAATTCGGTATTCCTAGAATAACGCATAAAGGAGATCATGCATATCTCTAACAAACTTCTAAACGTATTCGGGTTTGACTGTTACTACTAGCAGCAGGAAGAATGCTACCAGCAGGAACCCTTTTATACTAACAGCATGAACTATAAATTAACTCTACCAGCATGAACTACATTCCTGCCAGCAGGAACTATACATGTCTAACATCAGGAACTATACTTAGTACAAAATTATAAATAAGCAATTTTCTTAACTACGAGTTTTTACAAAAGCTTATGAATAAGCTAGAAAAAGCACTTGAAATTGACAGTTTACCTTTTTAACTAAGACTTATATTATTTTAAATAAGCTACAGCTACACTAATGGGGATAAAAATTGCTTAAGGCCGACCTAATAAGCATAAATGAACAGATTAAAATAAAAAACAAGCAAAGAAAAAGCTAATAAGGCTAAATAAGGTAGAAATGCTTGGAAAAGCTTAAACACTTAGAAATTTAAACTAAGTACTCAAACAAGTTGCAATAAGCTCTAAACAAAGCTAACTAAGGAAACTTTAACATACAACTAACCTATAAAGTGACTCTATAACACAAATAAGCAAATGAAAGAGAAATAAGCAAAAGCAATAAGCCACAAGCTCAAATAAGCTAATTGAGCTTTTGAGCTTAAGGCTGTTTGAAAAATAGCCAAAAGCCTACTTTTGGCTTAAAAATAAGCCTCCTAGAAGGAATCTCAGGGTTTGGGCTTTTGGGGGCTTATCAAAGAGCTTATAGGCTTTCTAAAAATGTAGAAAGCTTAATGCTTACTACACAAATAAGCTGAGAAAGATGGGCTTAAACTTGGGTTTTTTGCACCAGGGGAAGACACTAAAATTAACAGCCCAAAAGTGAGGCTTTGGGCTTATAAATAAGCCCTTAGGCAAACTCTTAAGAACCTAAAAGCTGGGAAAAGGAAAAGAGGACATAAAAGACTTTAAGAAAAAGCAATTCAAGCTTATTTTGAACAACTAATGAGCAAGAAAAAAAATAGACTTAAGAACAGCAGTACTAACTTTTGAGTTAGTACTGCCAAAAGGACTTAAAGCTGAAAAAGCTTGAATAAGCCAACTTTATGGACAAAAATAAGCTTAGGTGAGCTTAAACAAACCTACTAAGCAAATATAAACACAAAATGAGCAATTAAATCAACTTAAACCCTAAAATGAGCAAATGAGCTTATTTCTGCCAACCAAACAGCCCTTTAATTTCCAAAAAGGGCTTTTTAAGCTGATTTAAGGAGATTTAGGCCAAGGGTCTTAAAAACAAATACTCATACATAAATAATAAGCATAAATAAGCATAATTGAAAGCACAATAAGCACAAATAAGCTGAAATAAGCAATGCTATAGTTGTTTGAGCTAAAAATGAAAATTTAGCAATACCTTTGGTCCTTAACTTTGACAGCAGGTTCACAAGCCTAAATGAGCTAGTATGCTAGCTCATTATACCCATAAGTCCATCCATTTCAGACTTATCATCCAATAAGCACACAATAAGCATTCGTACAATTAAGAACTTAAATTTTGAAATTGAAATTTAACTTTAAAAACCTCAAACTTTAATTAAACTTTTGAAAAGAGTACAAGAGTAAATTAAAAGTTACAATAAGTTGAAAATAAGCTGAAAAAAGACTTAATTAAAAAACTAAAAAGCTAAGATATCTAAGATGAGCTACATTGGGTCCTTTTATAGCCGAATTCTTCATTTCTTGAACTTGCAGCTTGTGCTTTCTTTGTGAGAGACTTCCATGGTGTTTTAGTTATGTGAGAGCTTTGAAAAAGTTAATCCCATCCATTAATTTTCCTTGTGCTTCTTTTTAATCAATCTTGGCCTTCGAAATCTTTTGAAAAGGGTGAGGATTGCCAACTTGGCAATCATACAAGTGAGGGGGGTTTAGTGTAGAGGGAGAAATGGTTTTTCACATGGTGTTGTCAGAAGTCTAGTTACAGGGTAAAAGAAAGGAGGGGAAACACGTGAGGTGTTCTTGGGTTTTGGTTGGCGGGAAAAAGTGTTATAAGGTTAACAGGGGAAAGGTTTGGGGATGGGGCAGGTTTGGTCCCTCAAAGTGTGTTTGTGTATTGCATCACACATCCTTGTTAGTTAAACAGGTTTGAGGGGTTGGCAATTTTAACCCCTCAACCTATATATCTTAATTGCAAAGCTAGTCCCTTCTTATTACAACTTTAGGGGTTTGGCAGATTTGCCCCCTAAAGTTGTATTTTCAAATAATAGCAAAATCAGTCCTTGTCTTTTATTACTTTGAAATATAACTTAGGGATTTGGCAATTGTGGTCCCTTAAGTTGTATTTTCTGCTTCAGCTTCTCGGAGTTGACTTTGACTCTGTCGGGGTTGACTTTGATTTTGACTGTTTGACTTTTCTGGCTTGATTTTTTTTTGCTTGATTGACAATTTGGCTTTGATTTGGCTTCGTCTTTTCACACCTTTCCATTCCGTGCTCAGTTTTGTCGTTTTTGGCTTTGTTTTTCGTCCTTTTATGTGATATCCGTTTCCTGCACAACACAAATGCAAAACAAACATATATTTGGCAGTTTTTGTCTGTTTTTGGTCATTTAAGTCCGTTTTTAATGGAAAAAGGTATGTGTAATTAAGCACATACCAACCCCTATTTCCCATTTTCTAAAACCTCTTTTTCATTCTTTTTTTATTTTTTTTATTTTATCAATAATGTTATTTTGACTTTCGTTATTTCCATAAGTGTTAGGGATCATAGAACAAGATGCGTTTCGATTCCGAGAATGCCCTAAATAGGATAAATTCATCGTTCCCGACTTTTCACTTCATCAAACCAAGCTTTAAAACAAAAATATAAGCTTAAAATATCAGTAAGGATGTAACACTACTTTTTTCAATAATTTGCAACTTGTGAACCTTTCACTCCCGATATTTATTATATCTTAAATGAGTGTGCTATCTTGAATATCAACCATGGATTAACTTTTTGCAACATACTATGCTTTACGTTCCACCTTAGAATAATGAGTTTAAAGGCGAGATCATCCCATGTAGCGACTTTCGTCCTCGGACCACCTCCCAACATTACGCTAAGTGACAGGCTCTTTGACACCCCAAGAGACTTTAAAGTATCGCGGACTCACAGACCTTAGGTTTCAAAAACTCTCAGGTTTCTCGGATATTCATAGCTTATAAAATAGAATAGTCAAAGTGCAAAAGCATATTTGAATTTAACAAAAAGAAATCAATTTATTAATTCAAACTTAATTATTTAGACATTTATGCAATTGTAACCCTCGACCTTTTAGAAGGCTGCAACATCGGTTGTGAGCCGGCAAGATGCAGCAAACTTTTATCAGTCTCGGATCTTTATTCTTACTATGGGCTTTCTTTAGAAGACTACCACATCGGTTGTGAGCCGGCAAGAGGCAGTAAACTTTTATCAGCCCACAGCTTTTATTATTATATATTTTTTCATTTTATCAAAAAAAAATTTTATATAGAAGACTTCTTTTTGAAAAATTCAAGTATAAATTTGAACTAAAACTAAAATTTTTGCTATATATATTACATAAAAATTGTTGATTTAAGTTTAATCTTTAGAAATAGCACGTATATTAATCCGGTTAAGAGCTTATGGGAAAAAAAGCAACAAGTTACATACATGAGCTCTTAAGATTTCCAAATAATCCTTGTTTAGCATCATACTCATACTTAACTCTATCATTTTTCGTTCTTCGCGAATTAGCGAACGCTTAGCCTAAAAGTTATGGAACAAGCTAGAGCTCAACACGCTCGATCGGGTCAAAATTTACTCTTATTCTTACCCAGCAAGAAAGTCAAAAAAATTGTGGACAAAAAAACACTTATTTTTATTTTTGATAATTTTTAAAAAATTTTCATAATTATTTTTTTTGAAAATCTTGGTGGGAAAACGGGGTTCGTTGAGAACCAACGAGTAAAGTAGGCAAGATAATATCGAAGATATACTACCCCATACTAAAATCAAACATTGTCCTTAATGTTTCCTAGCCTAAGACTTAAAAACCCCATACTAGAACTCAAAAAGTCTACTGTTTAATTTAAACATGAAGAAAGTATCACAAAAATCTTTAGCCATTTATCAAGTGTGTTATAAGATAAATGTTAGTCGATAATAATCTTTAGGATATCGGATTTCCCCAAACTAATGGCAAGCAAAGGCTAGGAAGCTCGAGTGGACCGGGACAAAACACCGAACACGAGAGTCTTCAGAAAATTTGGGTTCATCCTGCAAACAATCACAAGCACAAATAACAAACACAAAGAACGGAAGAGTACAAGCCTCCTCACAACACATTAGAAAAATAGAAAGAAAAATAAAAAATGGATAAGCATGGGGTGCCTCCCACGAAGCGCTTTGTTTTTTGTAACCGAGTCACATAGCTTGACTCGATCCCTGAATTCATTCGTCCTTAGGGAGAGTAAATGGAAAAGAAAATCTCAATCGGGCTCTCATTAATGTTTGGACAAACATTAAAGCATATGAAAGTTCCATCTCGATGAGAGGCCGCCGGCTTTAAGTGGAAATGCCGGGGTCAAAAATGGTATCCTCATTTTTGGCGGAGGAAAGTAAGGGAGAAACCTCAGGGTAGGTGAGAAACGGGATAAAAGTCCAAATGACAAATGTGAAGGAATCGTCATCTTCAACATTTTGAGAAACAACAATCTCACCTCCCCCAGGGTCAAAATAATCATCATCATTAAGCTTATCAAAATCGTTCTTCACGACCGTATTGGGCTTAAAATCAAAGCAAATCTTAACATCCGGTGGTTCTGGAGGAGGACGAGGAAATGACGGAACAAAATGAAATGATTCAAACTCAGGGAGGAGAAGAGAATCATTATTAAGCAATTCTTCAAGAAAACGAATATCTCCTTCCAAGTCATAATCGTCGTCCTCAATGCCTGGTGGCATCAAGCCATCGGAAGCAAGAAATAAATCGATCTCCTCCATAAGAGAGTCGCTATCCGCGACGGGGATAGGAGATGGAGAGAGAGACTCAAGAATCGTATCAGGGATTTCCAAATTAAGTTCTTTCGGCGGTCATGGAGATGAATTATCATACAACAAGACGAATTTCTTCCTCTAGATCAAAGTCGGCTTTCTCAATTCCTGGTGGAATTGGATCGATATGAGCGAGTTCACCGGAGAACTCCTCGAAAAGAAAATCAAACTTAGGTGAAGAATCAATCAAAGTATCTCGATTAAGCAAAGATTCGATAAGATTAGACTCGGCATTAAAAGAATGCGGATCTATCTTGGTAGAAATGATTTCTTTGTCATCAAAAAGAGGGTTCGAATAAATCTTGAAATTTTCCATTGGAACGTCCTCATCAGAAAGTGACTCATCATCACTAGAGGTGAAATCGTCGTTTGAATCAAAGAGAGGATTCGAGAAAGTTGTAAAAGTCGGAAAAGTTTCATCACACTCGGGCACATCACATTCACTTTCATTATCGGAAAAATCCTCGGACTCACTTGGGATTGGGACAAGGTTCTCAACACTAGACTTTATTAATTCGTCCGATTCCTTTTCAGGAATAGTGTCAAGTTGCTCGTCCCCCATTATGAGAGAGTCAACGGGCTCCTTGGTTGATAAAACGGGAGTGATCGCTTTAGGCCTTCTCCATATAACAGTATACTCATCATCGTCATCATCGAAGTAGAAAAGCGGACGATTCCAGCTTGGACAATTAATATATTCTGAAAACTCTTCACTGATATTTCGCACATCTTCAAGGAGTTTACTCATCAATTCTTGAATATCCTCTTGTCGATATTGCTTGTCCATCAAAGCATCTTTAATTTTGCCAAAACTTTCCCAAGCTATCAATATAACCTTTGGTGTTACTCCAAAAGGTATACGACTAAACTTCCTTAAGAAAGTGTAAACGTCTTTCAAAAAGTTGTCTCTAGCTACTTCATCGTCAATCATAGAAGAATTCCAATATGGAATAAGACTTTGAGCTGCCGTCTCCTTCTTTTCTTGTTGGCTTCCTTTAAGAATTTGCAAATCATCCATAAGTTTAAGAAGCAATTGTTGCATAACTCCAGGTTGATTCTGCTCTTCTTTCATAGTCTGCTTAATCTTAAGAAATCTCTCCTCAGCTAGCAATAAAGCCATGCACTTTTCATTAGGAGGTATACGATCATACTCCTTTAAAAAGGCTTGTATAGCTTTCATTAAGTCTTCTTGAGCTTGCAAAATTTCTCTACTTGTCTCTTGAGGAGGATAATTGACGGGAAACTGCGGTCCGGAAAGATTAGAATTATAGAATTCTTGGTTCATCGGTTGACACTTAAAAGTCTCATGAGGACCCCCGCAATTTTCATAACAAAGATATTGTTGAGGAAAACTAGGTGAAGTTTGTGGAAAATAATTATCATTAAAGTTTTGATTGTAACACGGCTCCTGTTCATAGACAAGCGGGAACTGTGGTAGACAATCATAACCATAATGAGCATTATTTCCACATAACTCACACAAGTAAGTCTCAAACTAGAGTTGTGGAGGGTGGGTGAGAACACTTGGAGAATCATTGAAAGAATTAGGTTTGGAATCATAAGTGAATGAATTCTCATCTTCATAATTGCATGTCGGATGAACACTTGGCAAAGTCTGTGGGAGCTCATTAATGGTTTGATTGCATTGTTCTGGATTAGAGATAATCGGAGCTTTTGGTGGACAATTATAACCAATATGAGCACCGTTCCCACAAGACTTGCAAGTACATTGTTGACAAAAAATACCGTCTAACAAATCACCACACTTGTAACAACAATTGTGGTTAATTTGTAGAGGACTTTGCGAAGAATTTACACCGGGGTCTTGATTGAAGACGAATGGCTCTTGAGGTGCACTAACAACGTTAGTGTTGTTTTTGGATGACTTGGAGGTGTTTAGAATTTCGTTTTCATCATGAATTGTATACCAACCTTCATTCAAACACTTTCGCACAAAAACACAATGTCGACAATATAAACCATCAACCGGGTTTCCACAAGTTGCACAATTCTGAGGAGGTTTAGGAACAAGAATCTTGTCTTCAAGACCTCCTTTTGAACAACAAAAATCCGCAGTGTACAAAGCTCCACAAGTCATGCATTCCTTAATCGAGAAGAGGGGGTTCAAACGATGATCGAGTGACGCCATAAGAATTAAACAATTTAGAGGGTTAAGAAAAGAATTAAATGGATAAGAAGGTAAAGGAGAATATTTTTGGTTTTTAATCTAATTTTAACGGACAATGAGATAGACAACTTGAACCAAATAATCAAACTTACTTCACGGTAGCTCTTAAAATTTTTACTTTTTAAGGTGAGCCGTTCTTCGTAAATGACACAAATGGCAAGTTTTTAAATCTTTGATTCGAGTTGGGAACTTACTAATGGATAATACCTCAATTGAAGGTATTATTTGTTGGTGTTCTTTTACCAACTTTGTTTATTTTATTTTTTTATTATGGACAATTTTTTATATTTTTGATTTTTTTAACAAAAACAAAACTTTCAAAAATGAAAGGGTCTTCAAATTACGATCAACAAACTTCAAACGAGAGAATCTTAATCACAAATCCCCGGCAACGGCGCCAAAAATTGATTGGTAGTAAACCAACACACGTAAATATAAAATATATAATATGATGGAAAATTACCAAATTACCCTTGAGGACAAAGGTAATAAGGAAAATCTTCAAAATATATATAATATAATACGTATATTAACCGGGAAGTATGATTCCTGGGTCGTTATTCCCCAACGATTTGTGAAATTGAAACCACGTTTGATGTTCGGACAATGATTTGAATTGGAAACAAAGATTGATTTGATTTTTTTTTCTTCTACAAATTAAAATAAGCAAATGATAACAATTAAGCACAAAAACAAATAACGGGAAATCAAAATTTAACTAAAAAAACGCAAAACGAGAACCCTAAATAGCAATTAAAAAACCTAATTTTTCAAAATTAAACCTAAAATGAAATTTTCTTTTTAAATGGACTCTAATTGACTAAAAAGTAAGTTTAAATAAAACTAGAACAAAAACGGATTTGAAATGAGCTTTAAAACACGAAAAATGAGAACGGGAACAAATCTCGTTCTTTAAAAATCAAAATTTTGCAAATTAAACCCTACGAAGGCAAAACTAATTTTCCTAGAAACTTTATGATAAAAGAAAATTTTCTAAAAATGATTTATATTTTTTTGATTATTTTTCTATTTTTTATGATTTTTTAAAGTTTTTAATGAAAATAAATGTTTAAAAATACTAAAGTAATTATAAAAATTCTAGAAAAATACAGAAAATAGCTTATACTAATTAGATCCTAGGAAAAATAAACTTGAAGTCACAACTTAATGAATAAGCCACGAAAAAGAGATAAAACAACTTATAAGGCTTAATGGGCTAAAATGTGTATAAGAATTAAATTGTGCAAAAGTTTATTGAAAAGGACCCCAGGGCGCAGTGGTAGTGAGTGTGTGGTGTATGTTATAAAAAGGGTTGAGGGTGTTGAGGTCGGGGGTTCAAGTCCCACCCTCAACTTTTTTTTTATAGCAAAAATGATCAACTACAACTAGCTTATTTTAAGAACTTTTAATGAAAGCAAGTGTGTATGAAAACCACTGATAAGCTCAGTTAAGCTTATCAGTTGGACTGATCTCAGAAAGTTGAGCAGATAAGCTCAGGAAACTTATTTTCA